>ML817898.1:64905-75985 GCA_009831015.1 Picea engelmannii
TCCCCAGCTTCTTCCATAGCGTCCTCCAAAAATGACCTATGAACTTGGTATCCCGATCCGAGACTATGCTTCTCGGTAATCCATGCAACCTTACAATCTCTTTGAAAAATAAATTGGCGATGTGGGTTGCATCGCTAGTCTTATGACACGGAATGAAATGTGCCATCTTCGAGAATCTGTCCACCACAACAAAGATGGAATCAACTCCTCGCTGAGTTCTCGGTAGTCCCAACACAAAGTCCATGCTAATGGCTTCCCATGGCCTTTCGGGTATAGGTAACGGCTGATATAACCCCGTGTTCTGCTTTCGGCCCATTGCATGTTGACATATCCTATACCTGTCAACAAATATCTTCACATCTGCATGCATACCTGGCCAAAAATATGATTCACTCAGCTTGGCGAATGTTTTGTCATGCCCGAAATGACCTGCTAGTCCACCGCTGTGCTTTTTTCGTACCAAATTCTCTCTCATAGAGCAATCTGGAATGAACAATTGATTGCCTTTGAACAACAATCCATCCTGTATCAAGAAGTCTATCCACGAGCTCCTATCTCTGAGCATCGGATTCTCGGCTGCTTCATAAGCTTCCCCAAAATCAGCATCACCTGCATACATATCTTTCAGGTTTTCAAAACCCAGCGTTTTGACCCTGAATTCCTGCAGCAACAAACATTTTCGACTCAAGGTGTCAGCTACCTTATTAGCAGTCCCTGAAATGTGCTTTATGACAAAGGTGAAATTATGCATATATTCCACCCATTTCGCATGCTTTTGATTGAGCTTCTCCTGCTGACTCACGAATTGCAGTGCATGATTATCACTGTACAGTACAAATTCTTTGGGTACGAGATAATGACTCCACTTCTTCAATGCTTGGATGATGGAATATAATTCTTTGTCGTACGTGGAGTACTTCAACTTTGCATCATCCAGCTTCTCGCTGTAATATGCAACAGGTCTGTCGTCCTGAATTAAAACTCCTCCAACAGCATACCCACTAGCGTCACACTTCACCTGGAAGGTCTTCTGAAAATCAGGCAGCACTAACACTGGTCGCTCAGTTATCTTCCGCTTCAATAGAGTGAAGCTCTTCTCAGCCTCGGTTGTCCACTGAAAAATTTTATGCCACTTTTTCACAGTGTCCATCATGGCGGCACTGATTCCACTAAAATTTCGAATGAATTTTCTGTAGAAGCTTTCCAAACCGTGAAAGCTCCTTACCTCAAAAACATTCCTTGGCGATGGCCAATTCCTGATCACGTTCACCTTCTTAGGATCCATCCTCAATTCGTTAGCCAAAATAATGAACCCCAGATATATGAGTTCCGTCTGCATAAAGGAACACTTCTTCAAATTGATCAGCAGTTGCTCCTGCTGCAGTCTTTTCATCACAATGGCCAAATGCCTCAAGTGTTCAGCTCTAGTCTTGCTGAAAATTAAAATATCATCCAGGTATACCACCACAAATTTTCCAATGAATTCCCATAGGAATTCATTCATCAGTCTCATAAAAGTGCTTGGCGCATTTTTCAACCCAAACGGCATGACCAGCCATTCGTACAAACCCTCGTTTGTCTTGAATGTTGTCTTCCATTCATCTCCCTCTCTCATCTGGATCTGATGATATCCGCTCTTGAGATCAATCTTGGAGAATTAATTTGCCCCACTCAGGAAATCCATCAAGTCATCCATCCTCGGCACTGGAAACCTGTATCTGATGGTAATCTTATTGATTGCCCTGGAGTCTGTACACATTCTCCAGCCTCCATCCTTCTTTGGACTCATTACTGTCGGAACAGCACACAGACTTAGAATCTCCCTGACTAGTCCCTTATCCTGCAGATCCTGTACCTGCCTTTTGACTTCCTCATTCTCTTGAGGTGTCAACCTGTATGCTGCCTTATTTGGTAAACTTGCTCCGGGTATGAGGTCAATGTGGTGACTCACACTCCTCATTGGTGGCAACGAACGAGGTAGTTCGTCCACGATGATATCAGCGAACTCTCCAAGCAGTTCCTGAATATCCTCTGGCAAGTCGTCCACTCTTGTGCTTGTCAGAACAATCCTCGGCTTCCTAACAAAAAAGAATTGTGGATTCTCATCCTTCTCCAGCTCTATGAGAAGTTCTTTCCCACTCATGAGAAGTATGGTACTACTCACTTCCGGGTTCACTTCCTTATCCTTCCCCGGAAGCAATGTATGTGTTTTCCCATCCTTCTCCAAGGTGTATGTGTTCATTCTCCCATCATGAACCACATGTCTATCATACTGCCATGGTCTTCCCAATAAAACATGACAGACATCCATGGGAATGACATCACATAAAATCTCATCTCTATATTCACCCATTTTAAAATTTACCAAGCATTGTTTTGTAACACATACCTGGTGTCCTTTCTGCAGCCACGTCACTTTGTATGGACTCGAGTGTTTGTTCGTTTTCAGCTCCAGTTTCTCCACCATCTCAGTCGAAACGAGATTATCTGTGCTCCCACTATCCACTATAACCTTGCATTTCCAGCCCTGGGTCTTGCAAGTTGTCCGGAACAGTCGGCATCTTTGCGTTGTGTCCTCCATCTCCTTCTCGGGTTTCAAGAGAACCTTATGCATTGTTAGTGACTTCCCACTTCCAGCGTCTTCATCTTCAACATCACGCCTCTGCACCTCAGTAACATGATCTTTTCCCCTGTCCATCTTTCTCTCTGGACAATCCACGACTTTATGACCGTCTTTTCCACACGTGAAACATGTGATGACTCCTCCTCTGCCTCTTCCTCTACCTCGGGTACGAGGAAATGTATTTGCATCAGCGTAATCTCCTTGCTAATCTGGTTGCTGTCTCCTCAGCTCAGCAACTTGCTGCCTATGCTGTGAGGTTCCACCTCTCTCATCTCTTCCATGAGGCCTCTTCCAATCCTCCTTGGGCTTTTCAGTTCTTTCTTGGGCAACTACTTTGCCTCTAGGT
Source organism: Picea engelmannii (assembly GCA_009831015.1). Taxonomy (NCBI): domain Eukaryota; kingdom Viridiplantae; phylum Streptophyta; class Pinopsida; order Pinales; family Pinaceae; genus Picea; species Picea engelmannii. Next base: position 67,875 of record ML817898.1, read on the forward strand.
TGGCTTCTGCCTCGCCCTCTCTGTCCCTGCTTGTGGTTCAGCTTCTCTTCGGCCTTTAGAGCCATCTGGTATGCATCCTCAACTGTGCGGACAATAACCATGCTCAACTCGTCCTGAATGTCATACCTAAGACCATTTAGATATCTTGCCACCTTTTCGTCATCACTCTCCCGATGACCAGCTCGAATATTGAGCCTATAGAATTCCTCGGTGTATTCTTTCACCGTCATCATCTTCTGTCTCAGGTTCTGCATGCGCCTGAACAGAGTGATCTGGTAGTCCCTCGGGATGAACTTCGCCTTCATCTTGGCGATCATCCGATCCCAGTTCTTGATCTTCTATTTGCCCTTGGAACGCTTATCTGCCTGCAGCTCGTCCCACCATAAGGCTACATGTCCCTTCAGCTTGGTGACATCATGTCTCACCTTCTTGTCCTCTTCGATGTCTTCATAGTCGAAGTAGGTGTCGAGTGCTCGGATCCAATCCAACAGCTCCTCTACGTTTAGATTTCCCTCATAGGCGGGAATATCCATCTTCGTCTTCGAGTTCATCCTCGAAATGGCTCTGATCAACCTCTCTGTCGAGGCATCTTCCGATGCGACCTCTTCTTGGTCGTGTCCAGCTTCTTCTTCAACCTCAGGATCGCTGAACTCTGTTGCACCCGCTCCACGCCTCTGGGTGGCCTCCATATCTTCGAGTCTCGCCCTGAGATCTCATATTTGACGCTCCATTTCTGGATTCCCTGCTGGATTCCCTGCTTGCCTACCCCTTCTTCGCGCGTCCCTGTCCTCACGACCAGGTGACTGCCTTTCTCTCCTGGGCGACATTATATCTCTTCTATCTCTGCTTCATAAGCAAAAGTATTCACGCTCTTATACCACTCTGACGCAACCGTGCCCTCTCCGAGCAAGCCGGTCGCTCCACCAGGACCTTCTTCGCACACGGGCCCGAAGAGTCTAAGCTCTCCCAACTCCCCTCGGGAGTCACGAGTCACCCACAGCAACTCCTTCAGAAATCGAGATATCGCAACTCGGGGACTCGCGGGTCACGCGAACACAATCCATTGACAGCTCTAACCTCCGAACCCCGAACCCTGAATAGTCAACAGTCAACAATTTCTATTCGGAAATTTCCCTATCGGGAAACCGACAATTGTGATGTCGCATTCTACTTGCAATACCAAACCCCGAACTCCGATGGCTCATGTCCTCGCTGCCGTCGCTTGGACCCCACACACCTGTGACCTCGGGAAATCGTCGATCGGGAGTTCGCGGTTTCCGCAACCCCGTTTCACAGGACCTACCAAGTCCTGATCCCTGACTCCCACTCCAACGCCACGTGGATCCCACTAACACATGTGGTCCCACTCGCCGCGTCCCTTCAGGATTTCGAGGATCACGAATCCACGACGCAAGTTTTCTTTGCTGTTGGAAATCCCGAACTCCGATGTCCCGATCTCCAGGATCTGATGCCACGCGTCCCTCTGATGATCAACGGCTCCCATTAATTCGGGAAATTGCTATTCTCGATTTCACACGGCATAAAACTCTCACCTCGCCATCCTCCGAATGTCGAACCCCGATGCCACCTGTCAACATCCCATGGGGAGATCTAACCCCTCGACACCTGTCTCCCACTAACACTGTCGGGAAATTACGATTCGGGAAATCGCTGTTCCTAGTGCACAAGGTCACAGACCTTGCAAAACCCCGAATCCTGACTTCTTAGGATCTGTAGCCACGTGTCCTCCTCAAGATGGACGGCTCCAGTTGATTCGGGGAATCTCCTGTCGCGATTTCGAGAAGTATGAGACTCTTGCCCTGGGAAACGCTAAACGCCGAACCCCGATCCTCAAGGATCCTGCGCCATGTGTCCCTTCTCCGATCAACGGCTCAAATCGATTCGGGGAATCACGATTCGCGATTTCACAAGGTGTAAACCTCTCGCCTTATAAATCCCCGAATGCCGAGACCCCGAAGCCCGATGGAATTTGACTCTTATCCACCCGTGCTCACGGGTTATCTTCCGCGCATCTTCTCCACGATCTGACGGTCCTTGGGACTTCACGGAACTTCACGGGGGTTTCAACCCGTAGATTCTCTTCCTCTGGAGAATACTCCACTCTACCACCTTCATCCTGTGCAAACTTCACTGGGGTCAACTCCCACAGCGAAACAAAGAGCTATCTCTCCTGAGCTTTGTCCTTCTAACTCCTTCAGAGAACTTTCATGCACTTCCTGTGCCCGACTTCAAGGACCTTCAAAGTGTTGAAGTTTTTCCGGGTTTTCTTTACCCAGGCTTGCTACTAAGCCTCGCGTCCAACCTGCACTCACCTGCACGACTTGAACAATCCCAATTCACCCTGGGCAAATGGGAACAAAGGTTCAACTACTTGGCCTCCTCGACGCACTCTATGCGGAGGAATTCAACTGCACTCTATGCAGGAATCTCTTGGCTCAAGCAGAGAAATAGTTGGAACTCGTTCCCTTAGGTTTCTAACCTGATATGCAATCACATAAGCAACATATAAAAGATAAGCATATAAAGAAGCAAGTATACAACAAAATAACATTAACAACACACAGAGACCAAACACATCCATGGGATTGAAATCACAGTCTTTCTTTGATTAACTCAATCTGTACATAGATGGTTTCCACAAGTTCTCTGTTCTGCTCTCTCCTGCTCTTCTCCTAATGCTGAATAATAAAATCTCAATTATACAAGGAGGGTGCCTATATTCATTTTCCCTCCTGGAAGTAAAAACTGTCTAATCTACAGCTAATTTTCTATCTACCAACATTAAAAATATTTAATGCCTCCTTATCTACATTAGGTTACGTCTGCACTTGGCTTTGAGTGCCTCCATCTAAATGGCGGTGCAACAATCTTTCCCAAGCGTTTCAAAAATATATAGGTGCTATCCCTATCCAGCTATCAGTTCTTTTCCCTCCACGCGCTGTCTCGGAAAGATGACGTTGTAGATGCTCCTGCATCAACTGGCACCCCCCATACATCCACCTATTCCCACAAATAGTGGTACTCCCTCAACATTAGCTTATAGTACTAGTGAAAGCACCACGCCTTCCTATGTATCTTATGGATCGGTACCAGCACAAAATCCATACTTCCCATTTCCTGGTCCTCCAAAAACCATGGCTCCCCCACATCCACATGCGGGGGTAAATTTTGTTCAACCTTCTGTTTCTCAACAATACCAAAGTTTTGAACAATTGAATACAACCAACCCAAATCATCCATCGAACAATGCCAAAAAGAAAGGATGGAACATGAATAACAACAACCCAGGTCAAGGCGGGAATCAACCCCCACAACACCAACCCACTGGGGGCAACCCGAACCAAGGGAACCAAAACCCCCAAGGGGGAAATAATAACAAATTCCAAGGGAGAAATAATGTTAAAACCATCTTCCCATGTTCTCTTTGTGGTGAGTTCGGTCATTACACAAACCATTTCCCCCAGATCGCTGATTTCAAATGGTTGAAAGACTCGGGTAATCTTCCCAATTCTCCTGCACAAACTGCCCCTCAACAGGCACCACAACAATATGTACAACAACCTCCTCCCACCGTGCTACAAAATCCTATTCCACATCAAGGTGTGATAAACACCCAACAAGACACACAACATCCCCTGCCTCAGGGAGGACAATACCACAACCCCAACAATCCAACAGAGTGTACAATTCTACTCACCAGTGAGGAAGAAATCCTTCTGCAAACCCGTAATCGTCAGTATCATACCCCCGCTAAGTCTCCTCCCACCTCTACAGAGACAAACCCTGCACCAACGGGACCCCCGTTGGTGATCCCTCGCCCTTCTGCCGAACCACCACTACGCATCCCCCGCATCCCTTTGCGCCGGAATGTCCACAAACCACAGGCTAGGGAAGCTCATAACTATAGCTTGGTAGACGACTTAGCGCAATCCCCGGCTGCCATGTCAGTTTTGGAAGTCCTCCAGACTTGTCCTACATAGAGGAAATCATTACTTTCCACCTTGGGGGCAGTCGACCCAGCAGATACTCAACTTATCACCTTTGATCTTGACAGCGGAGAACCTCATCTTCCCGCCTTGATTCCTTTCCAAATACCAGTAAAAATATGGAACATCATAGTTCATTGGTGTATCATCGATGAAGGTGCCTCTACGTGCATCATGTCCAAAATAGTATGGCAAAAACTTGGTTCCCCAGAACTCATACCCTCTGCCATCACATTACGAGCTTATGACGAGCGACCATCCTCTCCTGAAGGGCTCTTCCAAAATGTCCTCGTTGAACTCAGGGGCAAGACTATTCTCATTGATATTGAAGTTATCGACGCCCCACTCGATTATAATATCCTGTTCGGTCGTAGCTACATGTACGCTATGAAGGCAGTGGCATCTTTCATCTTTCAGACAATGATGTTCCCCCACAATGGGAAGATCGTGACCATCGACCAAGTCTCACATTATGAGCCTAACCCATCTGCCAACCTCGATAACATTCTTCCTCTCATCCACACCAACCAAGACGCCTACCCACTCTTCGAGATGGGTCCTGGGATTTTCAAAGATCTATCCTTGTTAGGGACATACCATGGAGAACCCCCTCTTCTTCATCCTACTAATCAGGTATGCGTCATATCATCGAACGGAACTCACACAGAGGATGCTCTTCCTCTTCAGGAGGCTTCAGTCATTCCTGACGTCCCACTAGTCGCAGAATCACCTCCGCCGGAGCCTCCTGCGCACTCATCGACCTCAACAGTCCACGAATCCACATCTCCTCAAGGGCCTAGTCCCATTTGGGAGACAGTCCCCCAACCCCTTACCCAAATTCCCTTCTTTTACCCTCCACCAGGTATCGAACCTTTTCAGGTATCCACAACGCTCACACTACCAAATATGGTGTTAGCAATCCCAGTTTGGTATTTACACCCACCAGAGATGGTCCCTTGACCATCCCTTCCCCCACAGGAAGGACTTCCCATGACAATCCCCATCCTTACCCCCTCTACCCCCCTACTCACTATCCCCCCTGCTATAGCTGGGGGCAGGAGAAAGAAAAAAGAGCCCACCGCTCCACTTCCTCCACGCATCCCACCACCTTGCGCACTATGTGAGAAAGAGGGCCACCAAACCAACAATTGCCCATCACTATATAAATTACGGAATTTGATCCCTCCCAATCAAACTTCCACAACACCCGTCACTACTGCTAATCCCACCAATAACGCCAACCCTTCCAGTAGTAAAGGGTTGAGGACCAAATACGCTTGCGTTATCTATTCAGAGTATGGCCATTACACTCATCATTGCCCAGCACTGCTACGCTTTCGGCAGACATTGGCCGCCGTGTGCCAGAACTTCCAGAACAACCCACGCCCTGCTACGTCCTCTTCAACAAATATCACTGAAATTTGTTATGTCACCACTTCCGTTAATGAACGTATGAGATGCCCTTGCTCTCTCTGTGATTCATTAGCTCATTTTACATACCAGTGTCCTATGATCCTTGAATACAGGCAACATCAATTGGCCCTGCTTCACCAACCCGCCGAAGCAATAATTGACCTTACCTCGTCATTTGAGGATCTTCATGTCATTTCCCCCAAACCCGAGGCACTCCCAACGCCTCCATGGTTCTTAGATGACATCTCTGAGGATTTACCCCGCAACCCCCCCAATTCTCCTACTCATTCCCCTACGGACACTATCCACCCAACCACCACGGGTACCCCTCAATACTTCAATATATGGTTTATGTCGAGTGAACCCTCCCTATCTCCTAGCATTGTTCCCCCTGTGTCTTCATCAGGGGGCAACCACACTGTCACCAAGATCACTCCTCATGACCCCTTGTATTCTTGGTGTTTCCAATGTGACGAGGAAATACTCGAAGAGCTAAACCGCCCAGACACTCCCTGGGATGCACTACATCACCGTGCACTCTTCTTTCCACAGGAAGCCCCCATGCCTCCGAACCAAAACCCCATTTACACAATCGAAAGAAAATATTTTATCCCATCAGGGCCTATCGACTGGTTCAACAATCCCATTCCTACCCCTAATGCATTTGAATAAGGCAATATGGCCAATATTTCCCCCACCATCAAAATCAACATTTCCATTAAAAATGGCATTGTCGAAGAAATCATCATTGGAGCTGCTTGCACTCCTCAGGAAATCATCGCATATAAAGCCCTCTTCCAGGAATATAGGGATATTTTTGCCTGGTCATACAAGGAAATGCCTGGCCTCGATCCCTCTATCATCGAACATTGCATTGACACCTAGCCAGACATCACACCAGTTCGCCAAAAACAACGACCACTACACCCATCCAAAGTCGCGGCTATCAAAGCTGAAATTGACAAATTACACGCGGCCGGGTTTATTTACCCCATCGTTTATACCTCATGGGTTTCCAACCCTGTACCCATCGACAAAAAACAGGGCACTATCCACGTTTGCACAGACTTTCACGATCTCAATAACGCATGTCCAAAAGACAACTTTCCAATGCCTTTCATCGATCAGATTATCAACGATTGCGCCAGCCATGAGGCTCTCTCCTTTATGGATGGATTCTCTGGCTATAACCAAATCCAAATCCACCCAGTCGATCAGTATAAAACTGCATTCACTACCCCATGGGGTACCTTTGCATATTGTGTCATGCCTTTCGGCTTAAAAAATGCCGACGCAACTTTCTAGCAGGTGATGACATACATCTTCCACGATCTGGCTAAAATCATCCTCACCTACTTGGATGACCTCACAGCTCGATCCAAGAAATGCACCCAGCATCTCGATGATTTACGAATCATCTTTCAACGGTGTCGTCAGTACAACATCCGCTTGAATCCTCTAAAGTGTGTGTTCTGTGTCACCGCAGGGCGCCTCCTTAGTTTTATTGTTTCCCAAAGCGGTATTACCGTGGACCCCCTCAAAGTCCAAGCCATCACCGAAATTCCACCTCCCTGGAATTTCTGGAAACTCCAAAGTCTACAGGGCAAAGCCAACTTTCTTAGATGCTTTGTCCCGGATTACGCCATACGCGCACATGGCTTCCTTCGCTTACTATGTCATGACATCCCATTTCACTGGGATGATCACGCCCAACAGTCGTTTGATGATCTTAAAGCAGCACTGTCAAATGCACCTTTAATTAGTGCACCTGACTACAATCGCGACTACATTCTCTACGTATCAGCATCAACTGTATCAGTATTCGGCGTCCTCGTCTAGCTCGGAGATGACAATCGTGAAAACATCATTTATTACGTTAGTACGAACCTCTCAGAATCACCCTTGAAGTATAAACACGAAGAGAAACTTGCTCTTGCAGTTGTCCTCGCAGTCCAGAAACTGTGCCATTACATTCTGCTTCGCACCACCAAGGTCATCGCAGATTCCAACCCTATGCAGTACTTTCTCAGCTGACGGAAATTCCACGGGAAATTCGCTCGATGGATCGTTATGCTTCAGGAGTACAACCTTGAGTTCTCAACACCTAAGAGTAAGAAGTCCCTTGTTCTCGCCGAACTTGTCACGGCCCTTCCCTCTGACACCACCAGTGCCCCCGTCAATACCGACTTTCCCGACGAACATCTCTTTTACATTACCTCAGATGATCCTTGGTATGGCAACCTTCTTGTCTACCTACGAACTCAAAATTTTGGTAACCACCTGTCATGGGATGATCGTCGACATATTCGCCATCAGGCCCCCCGCTACCTTCTTATCGGAGACATCCTATACCGACGGGGCGTCGACACCATTCTTCGTCGATGCCTGACTATTGACGAGGCCGATAGAGTCTTAAACGACTACCACAGCGGTGCATGTGGGGGCCATCTTTCGGGTATATCCACTGCTCAAAATATTATCCGAGCCGGTTACTTTTGGCCTACCTTGTTTCATGATTGCATTCATGTTGTGAAACAATGTGAGCAATGTCAGCTCTACGCCAACAAAAACCCGGCACCCTGCGCTCTTCTCCACCCTGTCATTACTGCCGACCCTTTTTGTAAATGGGGCATCGACTTTATGACTTGTAATCCACCCTCCAGCAATGGTCACAAATACATCATTGTCGCC
>ML817898.1:165258-176395 GCA_009831015.1 Picea engelmannii
TGTATGGTAGGAAGTGTTGTACCACCATTCAACTAGGGGTAACCATTGAGCCCACTGATGTTGCTTCTCAGAGGAAAAACACCTCAGATATGTTTCTAAACACTTTTTGACAACTTCTGTTTGACCATCAGTCTGGGGATGATAAGCTGTGCTAAGATGCAAATGGGTGCCCTGTAGCTTAAATAGTTCTTGCCAAAAATTGCTTGTGAAAGTTGGGTCACAATCAGAAACAATAGAGTGTGGCATGCCATGAAGCTTGAAGACCTGGTCCATAAAACATTGAGCCACCGTGGATGCAGTAAATGGGTTTTGAAGAGAATAGAAATGAGCATACTTGGAAAGGTGATCCACAACCACCATTATGATTGATTTATTCCTCGATTTGGGTAAGCTAGTAATAAAGTCCATAGAGATATCCTTCCAAATAGTAGGCAGAATCAGAAGAGGTTGTAGTGTGCCCAGAGATTTGACTATTTCTCCCTTGTTGCATTGACACACCTCACATTCAACGACAAAATTACGGATGTCATGTTTCATACCATCCCAGAAAAAGGAACGTTTGACCCTGTCATAGGTTTTGGTGAACCCTAAGTGCCCCGATGTGGGTGTAGCATGAAGCTCAGAAAGTACTATGGATTTAGGCTTTGATTGTTTACTTAAATACAAATTACCTTTGTATCGAATCTCATCCTGGAGCCAAGAGTACCCTGGGGGAGGCGGAGCATTGGTCTGCAATTGTTGGATCAGATGTGAACTTTTGGGATCTTGTAGCCATTCCTGGCACACAGCTTGGAGAAAATTGGATACAATGAAGGAAAGAGAAAAAATGGATCCTTCTTCTTCATATTTTTGGGATAGTGCATCCGCCACTACATTGTATTTTTCCTTCTTGTAAATGATCTCATAATCATATCCAAAGAGCTTAGTCACCCACTTTTGTTGCTCCTGGGAGGAAATGCATTGTTCTAGAAAGTACTTAAGGCTTTGATGGTCGATCTTAATTTGGAAGCGTTGCCCCAAGAGATAAGGACGCCACAAACCAACGACATGCAAAATAGCCAACATTTCCTTTTCATAAATGGGTTTGCCCAGATTCCTTTCAAAAAGTTGTTTATTGGTGAAGGCCAAAGGTCTACCCTCTTGCATAAGCATAGCGCTAATTCCTTTCCCTGATGCATCACATTCCAACACAAAGGTATTTGTGAAATCAGGAAGGGCCAGAACCGGAGTGGTGCACATGGACGTCTTTAAGGTTTGAAAATATTTAGCAGCAACTGGAGTCCAAGTGAAAGAGTTCTTTTTTAGGAGAGTAGTGAGAGGTGTTGCAATCTTGCTGTAGTTCTTAACAAACTTGCGATAATACCTTGTTAATCCCAACAATCCGCGCAAGATTTTAAGAGTCTTTGGGTACAGCTAGTCTTGCATAGCTTCAATCTTTTTTGGATCCACCCTAATGCCATCCTTGCCAACCAGATGACCCAAGTATTCTATTTCTGAGGCACCAAAAGAACATTTAGACTATTTCAGGAAAAGTTGGTGTTGAGAGAGTAGATGGAGAACTTGATCCACATGAGTAAGATGGTCTATCCAGGTTTTTCTATAGATGAGGATATCATCAAATAAAACTAAGACAAAATGACGTAGAAAGGGATGGAAGACATGGTTCATGAGGATTTGGAAGGTGGAGGGGGCATTACACAAGCCAAAGGGCATGAACAAAAACTCATAGTGGCCCTCATGAGTTCGAAAGGCCATCTTGGGAATGTCTGCCTCATTCATATGCATCTGGTGATAGCCCAAGTGAAGATCAAGTTTAGTAAATAATTGGGTGCCACTCAATTCATCCAGGAGGTCATCAATGTCAGGAATGGGGAATTGGTCTTTAATGGTCAGTTTGTTGAGGGAATAGAAGTCAGGACACATTCTCCAAGAACCTTCTTTCTTCAGGACCATGACTACAAGAGAAATGTAACGGCTCATACTAGGGCGGATAACGCCTTCCTTAAGGAGTTCCTGGACCATTTTCTCAATTTCAGTTTTTTGTGAAAAGGGGTGGTGATATGGATGGATATTGGGAGGAATGATTTCAAGTACAAGGGGAATGGAATGATCATGAACATCGCGGGAAGGAGAGAGTCCTTGGGGAGTGGAAAATACCATTTGATGTTTAGAAAGGAGGGCTTGGAGGTCTTGCGGCACCAGGGGTGTCTCTGTTGCTTGTATGGCATGGAGTTGGGAAATGACACCAGAATGAACTTTCTTGAGTAGATTTTCCATGCAATGGGAACTAATGACCTCAGGCAAAATAGCAGTGATGCCTTGGAATTTATATTGGTGGCCTTCCTGGTCGAATTGCATGGTTAATGCCTTAAAATCCATGAGAATGGGACCCAAAGTTCTTAGCCAGTCTGTACCCAACACAATGTCACAACCACCCATGTCGATAGAAAACATATGAGATTTTAGGTGGTAGTCACCAATTTGGAGACGCACATTTTCATAGTGCCCTCCACATTTCATGGAACCACCATTGGCAATCATGATTTGGAAATTGTTGACAACATGGATGTAGCAATGAGTTTCTTGGGCAATGTGGCGATGAATAAAATTATGGGTGCTTCCACTATCAACCAGAATGATGAACTTCCGATGCTTGATGTAACCGATTAACTTGAGGGTTTGGGGAGTGGAGAAGCCAGTGAGAGCATTGAGGGAAATGATGGGTTCGACTTCGGGAGGGTCTAAGGGAGGGGTTATGTTAGTGATTTTAGGTGACTAAGACACAAGGGGAGTTTCAACATCATCTTCCGAAATATCCTCAGAGATGGCCATAAAAATATTTTGTTCCTTACACTTGTGGCCCGGGAAATATTTTTCATCACAATTATAACAAAGGCCTTTGAGTTGTCATTCAGCCATTTCAACCCTGGTCAATTTTTTTATCTTTAATGGGGCAGATGGAGTAGTGGGAGATACGGGTTTAGGGAGAGGGATAAAGGAGGGTTTTCTATTTTGAGAGGATACAACCTGTTGTGCTTCTTTAGCTTGTTTAGTAGACTCCACCCAAGTTGAGGGTTGAGCCATGAGGACATGGGCCCGAATCTCCTCCTTGAGGCCACTGATAAAACATTCTCGAAAGAAAGCATCAATCATGCACTCTGCTTGAAAATCCAGGCGCTCAAAGGCAACTATGAAGTCTTCTATTGTTCCTGATTATTTCAACTTTGTCAAACGACCCAAATGGTTGGTGTCCATGTCAAAGCATTCATAAATCTCAGTCACAAATTGGGTCCAAGAAATATACCCTTGACGGGAAGTTTTTCTCCATTGCCACCATTGCCAATGTTCTTGATCTAGATGGAGAACACCATACAGTAGTTTGGCCAAGTCATCTATAATGTTGTATAAAGAGAAATAATGTTCCATTTGGGTTACCCAACCAGTGGGGTCCGAGCCATCAAATTTGATCACATCCACCCACGGAAGGCGTAGGTCACGTTGAAAGTGATGGGGCTGAAAGGTATGGGAATGGGAGGAATTTTTACCTTCAGTCTTTGGAGGTGCTTCAAAGAAATGGTCATCTGTAGGGATCTTCATATTGGTGTAGAGTGATGCAAAGAAAGATTCAAGATGGGTGGTCAGTTCTTGTTTGACTTCCTCCATTGAGGACTGGATGGTTGTATTTATGGTAGCATTGATGGACAAATCGGTGGAGGCAACAGTATCACTGAATCGTTTCATTTCTTTTTGGGTTTTGAGGAAACCAGATTGCAAGGTGTTGAAGCGAGCTTCCAGGTCTTGGCTATGGGTATGGGCCATGAGGATGGGTGAACTAAAAAGGAGCGGGCGGGGTCAAAACTTTTGCTGAAAAACGATATGGATGAATGTGATGAGGGCGAAGAGATGGATCCAATGGAATAGGTCTCAAATATTGGTGAAAATAATTTTTTTTACTTTTTTTTACACCTGTGGAGTTATACTCCGATATGAAGAATACAACACTAATGAAATCCCCAAATGCTTAACCAGAAATAAATGTGTATTGACTTGGCAACCCGAACACAATTGCATGGAAATAGATCTTCTCTGTTTTAATTTGTTTATGTTTCTATCCCCCAAGGGGTAGGTATTCAAGGGTTCTATAGACAAGAGTTTTCCCTGTGCTATAGCTCTCTGATATACATGTGAGGTCCAACATTAGTACTTGGCCCAATATATCAGGGCACTAACTAAGGAGGATAGACCGTACCCTTAGTCGTACTACCCGACTACCCATGTACTAGAGAGTATCTTCCTGACTGTTGTTCTCGATTACACTATAGCAGTCCGAGAACGATAGGTTTATATAAAGAGGGCTTCAGGAAATCTAGGCCGATCCATACATAGGTGTTGTCTAATGCGCTACCACTCGAAGGGGTACCAATAGGGGTTACAAGGGTGGCCAACAGATATGTGCTTAAGAACCACTTGTATTTCCTGCATGTATGAATCTCTCAATCACGGGTTTATGTGCGTAACAACAGATCTTTGTGGTTTAAAGACACTGGAATACATCTCTACCCTGAAAAAAAATTCCCACAATTTCTACCAAGGAAAGTGCTCTGATACCACTTGCAACATACCAGATATAATATATATATGCATAACATAAATAAAATGATAGAAATGGAAGAATAATAGTAATATATCCAGCATAATCTCCACAATAACACATAAATGATATAAGAACAACAACAGAAATAACACTTTGATTCAGAAGGAAATGTTCACAGGCCTCTTCGAGGGGGAAACCTCTAATCGAGCAGCGCTCTATTACAATAATCTCCAAGCTAGGGTTTTCATACCCTCGACCCTTATTTATACTAAATATGTCTATCAAGAGAAGCATCTAGAAAAATATCCTTCTAGAAGCAGAAGCTTCTATTAGGTCTTCTTACATATGCTTTATTCTATTTTATTGAAAGGCCTTATTAATATTGACCTTTATTACATCTGAATGTATTGATCTACCTATGTGCGGGTTAGGACCCTAACAATGCCCACATATTCAAATATGATGTTCTTATCTGCAACATGTTCCCATAGAAAGTGATACTTTATTGGAATGTGCTTCATCCTGGAGTGCATCACCGAGTTCTTTGAGATATTCATGGTGTTTTTATTATCACAATAGATTGGAATGGGCTCATCATACTCAACCTATATATTTTTCAAAGTTTTTTTCATCCATAGAACCTGAGTACAACATCTTGTTGTTGCAACATACTCTACTTTGGTTGTAGATAAAGATATTGATGATTTTTTCTTGCTTAGACAATATACTAAACACTCACCCAAGTAGAACGCTTCTCCATTGCTTCTTCGCCAGTCACCAATGTAGCCAACCCAATATGCATCTATGTAGGAAATAAGTGATAGATCATTTCCTTTTGGATACCATAATCCAAAATCTTATGTTCCTTTGAGATATCTGAAAATCCTCTTCATTGCTAATACATGTGATTCCTTTGATGCTAATTGAAATCGTGCCACATGTCCAACTACCTACATTACATCTGGTCTAGATTTTGTCACATATAGTAAGCTACCAATCATTGACTCATATTTCCTCTGATCTTTAGACTTTAAATCATCATCTTTTCTCAACTTGCAACTGGTTTGCATAGGATGGGTGACTGGTTTGCAATCTTCCATTTTGAAACTCTTTACCATTTCTCTGATATAATTAATTTGAGAAATAAAAATTCCTCGATTTCTTTGACGTATCTAAAGACCTAGAAAGAAGGATAGTTCTTTGATTAATGACATTTCAAATTCATTTTTCATATCCTTTTCAAATTTCTGGCTTAACCTTGATGTAGAGGTTGTTGTCTACACTTCATTTTCTTGAACCCTTCTTCATCTTTTTCTTCTTCTTCATAAAGTTGTTCCACTGAATCATTTTCTTCTTATTTTAATTCTCGTCCACTTGTTTCATCAATTGTTATATTGATTTTTTCCACAAGTTTTTTCAACCTCATATTTTAACACTTGTATGATTTCCTTGTACTTGAGTAACCAACACGTACTCTTTTTTCCACATGAGAATCAAACTTTCCCATTCTGTCATCTTCTCTTTTGATGTACCATTTGCTTCCAAATACTCTGAAGTGCTTCACATTTGTTGGTCTTCCTTTCCATAGATCATAGGGATTTTTGTCATTGTTGTTCCTAAGCATTACTCTACTTTGAATGTGAATTGTTGTATGCATAGAATGTGTCTAGAAATATCTGTCAATTTAGAATCCATTACCAATGTTCAAACCATTTCCTGTGTATTTTTCATCCATTATGATAATGTTCCTTTGTCTCTGAACCACTCTCTGAACCAATCTATGAATCCCTGCTCTCATCCACTGTCATATACCTTCCCAAACCTGCTAAGTATTTTTACGAATCCATATTTGTCCATATTGTCCAAGACTCTATTGCACAACTATCCATAATGTTGACCCATTTATCACTATACTATCATGAAGTCTTTACTACTACAATTGATTGTACTTCAGCTAACTGACTTATCTGGATCTGTCTACTCAAATTTTGCAAGTTGCTCGAAGGATGGTTCTTTGGTCTGTCACAACTATCACATAGAATCCCCCTATCTAATATTCATATTACCTGGGAGTCTCTAAGTCGGATGGCTCAGAACAATTCCTTCTCTGATGTGTATTCATCTTCATATTCATTGTTATATTCATCATTTCTATGAGGCTTTGAATTCTTTCTTTATGTATGTGGATTCATCTTTCACTACAATGCCCGAAAGTACAATCTCTTGAACCTATTCCTTATTTACCTATCTTTATTTTCTTTCAATTATTTTCCAAACTTTTTTGTATCTGTCATCTTTCTTTTTCTTTGTAGAATTTTATTCATCTCGTTTTATTGCCAATCTTGCAATCTCTGGGACCTGGTCTTTGTTCACTTGTTCTTCATGTTTTCTTATCTATACTTTCTTATATCTAATATCATTTTTCTCTTTCATGGAAGTATTGTTGAAACTACTAAGACAACTGAGAGGGGGGATGAATCAATTGTTATTGTGCTTAAACAATTTTAAGTCTATTAAATCATTCTTAATCTTTCTTCAAGTGATCATCAATATTATACAACACATGGACAACATAAATAATGAGCATCAGTCACACATAAGATATACACAAAGACAAATTTTCACAAGGAAACCCATAAAGGGAGAAAATCTCTTCTTCTTCAAAATGATAGGCAGTCTTTTAAGTTTTGTACATCATCTATGTTTGAGCACCAACTCAAAGTGAGGCTACTACCTCTGTTTTACAATATCCAACTTGTTGAGATCACCAACTCTTTGGTTTCTCTAGCACCCACTAGAAGGAAGCACCAACTCCCTGAGTGTTCCAACACTGACTGGATGGAAGCACCTACTTCCACTTATATAAGCACTAACTTGCCTATAGAAAACTCTGTGTTTTCCCAAGCACCACCCTGGGACCCTGTTTTCTATCCACAACTAGATGGAAGCTACAACTCCCAATATTCAAGCACAAAATCGAATATCAGAGCACCACAGTCCTCCCTAGCACCACCCAACCATCCTGATCATAAATATTTTCTACTGAAACTTATTATAGTGATTCAATAGTTGTCATTGGCTTACCAGGCTTATCTCTATTCTGCTATGTTACTCTACTCTTCTGTATCAGTGTCTCTCTGCTTGCATCTTCTTGCACTTTCTGATCTTCTGCTTTTATCTACAAGTGCACCTCAACCTTCTTTTACTGTCTTAGTTATCCATCTTTGTTCTTTGCTTCTATTGTTCTTTATGCTCTGCGTCTTATTTTGATTCTATGAATTATGCCTCTTCTGTTACTCATCTCTGAGTTTTATCTCACACTGTGCATACTGTAATTTTCCCTTTCTTACAGTTCAACTCATTTTTCATTTAGAATAGCCAACCTTCCACAGTCATTGCATCTCCATTTTATCGTATACCACCTATTTAGTTACACCTTGAATCTCCAAGAAAACGCCTTAGCAACTAAATCACCATAGTCCAAGAATCATGATTTGGTTCTGCTAACTGAATCATAACTGATCGATTACCTGTGAGGTGAAATAGTAACCCTTCGATCAAGTTTCCAATTAACCAGTACCATTGGATTAAATCCCCAGGATTTCACATTTATCTCATATGCCCACTAGCTATGACTGAGCGCTAAACATAATTTGAATTTTGTGATTTTTCATCTCAGCATTCCTGTGATGAAGGGTCTCGACACTCTAAGTCATTATCATTGAAACTCCAAGATGGAGCTTAGCACTGCTAGCTTCTTCCCCTCACGTGACCACTGGTGGTGACCACAGGCTGTGCCAAAAGGCGCTTCATATTTCACGAACTTATGAACATTATCAAGCCTGATCAACGGTCAAGATCTATAATTATTTGACGGTCCAGATCTCATCGCGATATCACATATCACGATTCCTATGATGAAGGATCTCGTTACTCCAAGTCGCGATCACCGACACTCCAAGATGGAGCTTAACACCACTAGCTTCTTCCTCCATCTTCCGCAGATGTAACCACTAGTTGTGACCACATCCTTATTCGAAAATGCATTTCACACATTCATGTCTCAAGTATTCTGTGATGATTCCTCTCGACTCCCCATGTCAAAAACTCCAAAATATATCTTGGCTTCTCTAGCTCTGCTCTCCATCTCTTGACAATGTGACCACGAGATATGACCACTCGCCAATCAAACGAGCACTTCGCTCCTTTGAATTTCCAGTCAGTGAAACGTTAATCTCTTGCCACATGTCCCTCTTTGATCAATGGTCAAGATCTTATCACGATTTCACAACTTCAAGGGCCTTATTCATGCTTGTTTTCACCCTTTTCATCACCTTGGTGAGAAAATAAGAGGTGCTTGCATGCCCATTTGGGTCTTGCTAGGCAGGACAGCTGTAGAGGAAAGAGTTAGAGAAAGAAAAACAAAACTATAAGAAAGAATTAAACTAATAAAAACTAAAATCATAAGTATAGGGACATAGAGATAACAAAACAAAAAGACCAATATCACCAATGTTTTTAGGTTGATCTATTGATGAAATCAAAGCACCAAGAAGAAATGGGACTATGAGTCCCTTCTTCCTCCAAGGGAAGGATCTTGGACCCTCACAAGCTTGCTCTCCTTACAAGAAGAAAAATGAAAATGATGATGAAAGAACTCCTTTGCAAACCCACTCAATGGAGAGGTGGATTGCTCAATGAAATGGTGCCAATGTGCTCTTGTCAAGGAGTGATTCCTTAAAACAATATAGGCAGCATAACATTACATGAAATTCCTTGAGAAAATGAGGTGTGTTCATGGATTTTTATAGCATTGCATTGGGTTATTGTGTAACTCCTTTGTAGTGTGAAGAGAGGATATTTAGGTAATTATTAGGTCTTTGACCAGCCCACCATTCGGATCCAGCCCGGATTTGGAAGTCAAATCAGCTTGGGAGCTGAACCAAAAGTGGTTGGGAGGCCGACCACATTCATAAATGCGCCGTTTAGCAGGTGTGCGACTTTTTTTGCTAACAATCGTACATCGTGCGCGTATGCGCGTATTCTACGTTCCTGTTCCGCGCACATGCACGTGCACCCAACTTCTGTAAAGCGCTCTTCAATTTTTCACTACTTTGTATAGTTTTTGACCTTTTTGGAATGCTGTGAGATAAATTCAGGGCCATGAATGACTTCATTACTGTTTGACGA
The DNA here is from genome assembly GCA_009831015.1 of Picea engelmannii. Taxonomy (NCBI): domain Eukaryota; kingdom Viridiplantae; phylum Streptophyta; class Pinopsida; order Pinales; family Pinaceae; genus Picea; species Picea engelmannii. The sequence goes on from ML817898.1 coordinate 175,043, forward strand.
TGTTGAGTTCTTGTCGCCCTGTGCGGACGAAATTTCAGTGATAACAGATGCCCCCTGATGGATGAGGTTAGGAGCATACGTATAGCCGAAATCCATCAATGTTTCTTCTACTGAGAGTGTTGTTGTAAGAGAGAGCAATAGTGGGATCGTTCAAAGCAATCCTTTGGAGGAGAAAGGAACCAGTAGAACCCGACCTTCCATAAGGTGCGTAAAATATACAACTGTGTACAAACGGGGCGGGCATGCCCCATGCTCGTGTTATGTAACTATGAAAAAAGATGACTGAAGTGTTGGTGTAGACAACTGCAGCGCCCTTGGGGGCGGTGATGATAAAGGCAGAAGAAAATTCTGCAAAGGAACATACTCTGAATAATAGGCAATGATCACGGTAATAAGTATCGGCGATGATGCGGACATTGATGGCCCTACCAAGTTTAGAGGTCTTTGGCAAATGATGAAAATAACTGCAATAGTCGCAAAGTAAGACCCACCATAACATGAGAAAGTGTTGGCGTTGAATGTTATGGGGGCCAATGACAGTAGGGAGTAATGGTGTTTCACCCTGTTCCGTCCGAGATCTCTCATTGAATGGAGAATGAGAATCAAGATACTATCGCCCTTCTGAAAAATTGTGCTGATGTCAATAAAAGGGGAACGTGACTCCCAGAAGAAAAGGGCTTCGTGGAATCTACTGAGGTGAGGAAGTGGCAGAGGTACATGGACGAAGTCAAGAAGTGGAAAGACTCAAGACTGCCCTTGGTTGGAGGATGTATGAGATAAAGAGTGGCCGCAACTGTGTAACAAGGTCGAGTGTTAGGGGGACGACAAGACTGGTGATAAGTTGTGCCAGAGGCGGGTCAAGGTGAAAAAATTCAGAGGGTAGGGGTAAGTGACCTGTGAGGTGCTCTGAAGATATGGACGATGTCGACAAGGGTAGATGATAAGTAATTATCCAACCAAGGGTGACATGGGTTGCGCGTGGCCAAAAAGGAAGCAAGTCGCCAACGGTGACGACAAAAGAAAATGTAATGACTGGAAATAAAGGCGTTTGTACGATAAATAATGAATAATTGGGTAGAAATGTACAAATACAAAAACGGGTGCCCTAGTGTGATATGGGTGGCCCATGTAGGGCATAGTGTGCTTGAAGACTGATGAAGGGTGGGGGCCCCATTAATGAGTTTATGTATGAGGTCGGTGAAATGAAGGTAGGTTCGCAGATGGGCAAACTAATTGTGGATGAAATGGAGCGTTCATGATACTGCGGAGGTGCAGGTAAAAAATAGAATCGTAAAGAGATAACCTGGGAGTCCGTGTGGGAAAGATAGCAAAATGAGGAGAAGGATTATGTGG
>ML817899.1:0-15665 GCA_009831015.1 Picea engelmannii
TCCATCTGCATAGGTAGTGAGGGAGCATGACCCCAAGCCCCATTGAAAGACAAAAACTAAAAGCTAATTCAGTAGAAATATAAGTACAAAATCGAACACAACTAAATATAGTAATGAGTTAGAGAAAGGATGGACAAAGAATATATAGGACTAATATAAGATAGGATAATTTTATCAATGTCCACATGTGACAAAAATGGGTCAATAGGACTAAAGAGTACAACAAGCCACAATAGTGATGTACGAATGCCAAAGCAACTCCTAAGTGGCAAAAGAAAAACACATGAAAATCAATAGAATAGTGAGTAGAAAGGGGTAAACCCTAACAAGAACTAAAGATGAATACATCGTTATGCAAAAGGATAAAACAAGAGAACCACTAGTATTCACTAGAGGTAGATGTAAAGATGGAAGAGGAGCTATCTTCGTCATCATCCGTCGTCATGAAAGTACCAATGCAAAGTATGATAATGTTCTATGGGTAATGCCCAAGTTTGAGAGGACTTGGCTAGGTAATGTTGTGGTCCGGGGAGCTTGAGTGCAATTAGTGGAAGTTCTCTTACAATTTGAGGCCAGAGAGAAAATTCTAGTAATAAGTATCTGACTACTCGATCTGCACTGGGAGATGTTCTCACGCGAAGCCCAACTTGAGAAGGTAGGAGTTTTTGGTTTCGTGTAGGAGGATCATCATTTACAGACATAATGGGAGGATATGTAGCATCTCACCAACCTATTGTCCACTATATCCATGGTTAGGGTATTTGCATGGCACTTAATGTCTCCAATTGTTGAGATAGATTGAAAGAAAGAAGTCAACAACCTGATGGAGATAGATCTAGATTAATCCTGTACGATCTACCATCTGAGTAAGTTCCTCTTGATTAGGGAGCCAAACATCTTTGATCTAAATGGAAATAAAATCTACTAAGGGACCCTCGTGAGTCTTGATATAAACAATGATACATCCCTTGGATCTCATAATATTTGGGATATCTAAATATGAAGTGCTCCTCTTTAACAATCTCTTGTAAATGACACAATTGACATATCCTATCTATATGTGGTGATTGAACTACACATGTAACTAGTGAGAACATTCCCTCCACTAACTTAGCGGGATGTTGAGGTCATGTGACCAATGATGTTCAATGTGGTCAAGACAAACAATGAGGTCATCTATCAACTATAAAAAATACTCAAAGTAGAAGACCATCTTAGGGCCTAAATAAATTGTCATTTGTGAGCTTTTGAGGTTGCTTTGAAAGTGTTTACACCATGTTTAGGGGTGGTTCATGAGATCTAGGGTACATGGTGTATGTTCAACCCCCAGATGGTCTGCACTGGATTTGCACATGGGAGATGGTTTGAAATGGATTCACATGTTGGAGATGGTTTACTTAGTGGTTGCTTAACCTTAGTTGGGTGCTTGCATGACATTATTCCCTACGGCATTGGAGATGTCCATATATAGCTTTGGTGACGTTCTACATAATGGCCACATGGAGATGGTGACTTGCTTGGAGAACACCCTACTTACAAGGAAGATCATTTTGCATCCCAAAGGTGGGCATTGGGCCATAGACCACACAAGATAGCATAGATGCTTGTATGGAGGCTTGGAGTTGGCTCAGGGATGTCTGAGTTGCAACAGTGTTCTTGCAGGGGGAGTGGACGCACTGGAGTTCATGGCTTAGGAGGATTGTTAAATTCTTTGGAGGCTTGTGTGGGGAGCGTTGGACACACCATGTGGAGCACCCTTGCATTTGGAGCCTTGCTTGTGGATGACATCACCTTGGAGCTTGACATGTGTACCCTTGGAGTGTAGCACTCCACATGTGTGAGCCTACATATGTTATTGTGGGTTGCTCGTAAGGGCATAGGCCCACATATGTATTGTTGGCCTCCCTTAACTCTTGTTATAACAAAATATTGAACCCATTGTCACCTCAGTAGCTCTTCCTCTCTCTTTTGCTTGGCTCTTCTCCAACTCAAGGGGGGCTTCTTTAAAGGTAGGATTATCAAAGCTATGGAGTGGGGGCTCAAGGTGAAAATGAAAAGCCTTGATAAAACAAAGTGTGGTAGTATAGTGTGTGGGAATGGAAATTGAAATGGGAAAGGGGGTACAGAAAGAAAGGGAAGGAAAGAGGAGGGGAAACAAGGGAATGCAATGATAAGGGACAAGTGCCTATTGATAAAAGGGCTAATGGAGTCATGAGAACATTGCAAAATGAGTGAACTGATTTGTGACCATCGTATACTTTGAGGTAAGCTATGAGGTAAAACGACTAATTTGACACATTCCACCTACTCGGATAAAAGATCTAGTTTGATACCTTAATCAAGTAATTTTGTACCCGTTGACCACCTATTTCAACTAGGGGGTCAACTCCATGTACCATGAAGATATACACCATCAAGTGCTACCAAGTCGGAGAGTTACTGGTTCTACAAGGCAGTTTTGACCTTCAGCACTTTTTTTTTTAATGGAATTTCCTCTCCCCTGTGTGGGATAATAATGCAATGGGTCTGCATGGATCATAGTTAGGTCAGTTGCTTTAGGACTTCATCATTAGAGGAGTCCCTTTCATTGAGTGTTTTTTTCCTCGGGTTATTAATTTGGCCTAACCAGCCTTATTAATTTCCCTTGAGTTTTTCACTCCCACAAATAATTCCTCCAAAGTGGTGAAAGGCGTTCTAATGGTCTAGCCCTCTGGTAGCTAGTGTTTAGGAATATTGTAAATGACCATGCAAGACATCTCCTAGAATTTTGCGGAATCCCATCGAGTCTAGATAATTTTTTTTAATTTTTTAAAATTACCTAGTTAATGGTAATTTTAATTAATTTTTGATAAAAAAATGTAAAAACTAGGTCCTTGGGCTTTTGATTAGGGTATTTGTGCTCAAAAGAAATGGAATGAGACCCCTTACACCCTTTGTAATGTCCCCCACCTCTTGATAAAGAGGTTTAGAGAGATTCAGTAATATAGTCATCCCCACTAGACTATAGTCTCATGTAGCATGGGGAAAAGTCAGCTAAACCCAATGTTATAATTTGAAGTTGACTTGAAAAGGTAAAAAGCAACTCACTGGAGGATTAGAGCGCTTGACGTTGAGTTAGGAGTTGAACCTAGGGGTTAACTTAACTCAACAAAGGAATAGAAAGAAGTATAAAGGAAAGCCTAGGGTGCACCTCTCACTCATCTTGGATTATTATGCATTTTTCTATTGGGCTCTTGAGCACCTAGTTTTGAGGGTTTTGAGAATACAAACCCTAGAGAACAACTCGGTGGTGAAAGATTCCACCCATCTTGTTCCAAGCTTGGTCTCAGGGATGCAATACTCCTCCCACACCATTCTACAGCATTCACAGGTTCTATCACTCATCCAGGAGAGCAGCAGACCGTACCCTTGAGGGTTTCCAATAAGGGGGCGCAACATTCTTTGGAGAGGAGTTCGATCTAGAGGTCTGAGAGGGATTTTGGAGATTTGAGCACTTGGGTTTTCTTTGCAGGCCCCTGATCTATCATTCCACTGGCTTTGGAGAAAGTTACTCCTAGTTGATTTATTGGAGCATTGAGTCGATTTGGAGAGAAGGAGGGCGATATTGAGATTTGGATCTGCCCAGTTTTGAGGGGTTATACTTCAGATCTGTTCCTGAGACTTCACCTAGTGCCTTGCAGTGGCCCGATCTATCTTTCTATGAAGTTTTAGGGTATTTGGATGGTTCAATCAGCAGGGCCAAAATATTGAGAGTGACGGTCTTTAGGAGGGCATAGCCTTGATTTAGGATTCTGCAATTTGGAGGAGCAGATCTTGGCATCTGGGCTTGAGACTTCAAGGAGGGCTTCTACTTGCCCCGATCTATCATTCTGTGGAGTTTGATGCTATTTAGAGGTGTCCTTCAGCTAGGCCGAAACATTGCGCTTTCACAACCATCCAAGAGAGTGTATATGCAACTAGGGGGGTTTGGACTTGACCCTGGATTCTTTTTGTATTGATCTTCATTGTATATCCAGCCTTGGGGGCTTGCATCTTCTTGTCGGGAGCATTTTGTAGCAGCTCATATCTTATCTATTGGATCTATTTGATGTTATTCCAAATCTGCATCCTTCTTGTATTAGGTTCTTTCTTATTACATAAATAAAGGTAAGATCTTGTTGTTGGTTCCATATCTTGTGTTATCTTGTATCTTCATTGATTGTCTTCAGATCTAAGCTTAAATAACTGAACTATAAACCCTAAGGCCGAAACTTAAGAGGCCAACCTACAAATAAACATACACAAACAAGCAAATCAGTGGTCAGTTAGTGTTCCAAGCGAAAAAATTAGCTTGGGAACATTACAGTGGTATCAAAGCTCTGATCCTCCCATCCTGTGAGGATTAGTGCATGCAGAAGTTCAGTGGCATTTATATGGGCAGAAGAAGGAAACAGACAGGTGAGGCAGAGGCCGATATGGAGGGTTCAGGTGAGGACAGTGAGCCACAGGGCTTAGCAACCTTGACACAGGAACTACGTAAGTCCATACTCCAGACAGAGAGTACATTGGTCACACACTTACAGGAAAGTCAGGAGGCATCACGCAGTAGTCAGAGCGAGTTGAGGGAAACCTTGGAAAAAGTATCTGCAAATCAGACTCTGATCTCACAGGTACTATTGGATATGACTCATGGAGGAAAGGGACCTGAAAAATATGCAAACAGAGAAGCCAGTGGATCTCATGGAGGGTATAGACATCAGCAGGAGCACATTCCCCATTATCACACTGACGGGCAGAGTCATGGAGGAGGTGCACCACAGGGACAGACACACAACAGGGCCACCCATAGGCCGTACCTGCCTTCATTCGTGAACGAACAGACATAGCCCAACCACCCAGACGAGTTTGAGGATCAGTTTGATCAATATATCAGGAAGTACAACCCACTAAGTGCACCAGTTCAAAGGCAAATCACATTAGATCAGTTTTGTGGATTGAAATTTAGAAACAAACCCAGATTGTACCACAGGAACAATTATGAATTAGAGCGCAGGGCTGGAAAAATGGAGATCCCCTACTTTGATGGTTCGGCCAAGATGACTGCACAGGCGTGGGTACAAAAACTAGACACTTACTTGTAGCTTAACCCTATGAGAGAGATGGATGCCATCAAGTTTGCCACCATGTACTTAGAGGGAAAAGCTCATGACTGGTGGTACCATGGGTTATCTACACTGGGCCACAATCAAATAGTGGCATACACAGAGTTTACACAGAGGCTCATTGACAGGTTTGACCAGGGGGATCCAGAGCTCCATTTCAGGGAACTCACACAAGTCAAACAGACAGGATCACCGGAGGGGTATATTGAGGAGTTTCATAGGTTAGCAATCACGGTGCAAAACGTGTCACAGTCAAGGCTCATGATGCTCTTCACAGAGGGTTTGATGGAACCCTTAAAGGGTTGGATTAAGGCCTTCAAGCCTACCAACTTGCAAGATGCTATATGGAGGATGAGAGATCTAGGCCCAGCAACAAAACCTAAGTTTATGCCTAGACCACCTCTAAACACTGGAGGAAGAGACCCAAGGGGGTTTGACAGGGGAAGAGGAAGGATGGATGAGAACACTAGAAGAGAACTGAGAAGAAAACAACTACGCTACACATGCAAAGAGCCGTGGGACGCATCCCACAAGTGTATGGGCCGTGGCAAAGCTCATTACATTGAGGTGACATCGGATAATGAGGATGAGGATTTCGGCCGCATCCAGAACATATAAGCACACACCACCGAAACTACAGAAGAGGAGGCTACAGGTCACGGCAGTGCAACAGAGGAGAAGGCTACATTGGCCTCTATCAGTGGGGTACCCAAGTACAACACCTTCAGGATGAGAGAAGTATTGCAGGGGCAAAGGGTTTCGGTTCTCATTGATGGGGGTGCTTCTCACAACTTCATTGACTCAGCACTGCTACAGAGGAGGCACATACCCACAATTGAATTTGAAGGATTCAAGGTGGAGGTAGCAGGAGGAAGCACCATGCCTTGTAACAAGTATATTCCAGGGATGAAGCTTACACTAGGTAGGCATGACTTAGCACAAGACTTCTATGTGATGGACCTCCCTGATACAAACATCATCCTTGGAGTTCAGTGGCTTAGTACGTTGGGACCTATCACCAACAACTACAAGACTATGGAGATGTCTTTTACAGAGGAGAGTGGGAGAAAGGTAGTTCTCAGGGGCATGTCTGGAAGCATAGCTAGAGTAGTTACAGCAAAGCGTATGGAGGCCATTTTCAGAAGAGAGGAGATTGTATATGGCGCAAATGTAAGATTTCGGCACATGTGGACAAGAAAGGGAAGGTTCACTATGCATCTGAGATTCAGAGGATTATTGACAAACATAGCAAGGTGTTTGGACCCATTCCACCTGGAGTGCCACCAGATAGGGGGTTTGAGCATATCATAGAACTGGAAGAGGGGGCAAAACCAGTCATCACCACTCCCTACAGACACCCAAACAAGTACAAAGATGAGATAGAAAAGGCCATCAAAGAACTATTAGACAAGGGGCACATTAGACCAAGCTCCAGTCCCTTTGCATCTTCAGTGGTACTGGTCAAGAAGAAGGATGGAACCATGCGCATGTGCATTGATTTCAGGGCATTAAAGAAGAAGACTATTAAAAACAAGTATCCCATTACGAGGATTGATGAGCTATTGGACGAGCTCCATGGGGCTATTTACTTCACCAAGATTGACTTGCGCTCTGGTTATCATCAGATAAAAATGAGGGAGCGGGCGTCGGGACATCCCCAAAACTGCATTCAGGTGTCACTACGGCCACTATGAATTCCTAGTGATGCCATTTGGATTGACCAATGCGCCAGCCACATTTCAATCATGCATGAATCACATCTTCAACAAGCAGTTGAGGAAACATCTTCTTGTGCTTTTTGATGACTTGTTGACCTATAGCAAGACTTGGGAGGAGCATCTTCATCATATGGAGCAGATTTTAACTATCATGGAGGACCAATCCTTGTACGCCAAGGAGTCCAAATGTGAATTTGAGATGACCGAGGTCCTCTACTTGGGGCACATCATTGGAGTAAAGGGGGTACAGGTACACCAAGAGAAGATCCAAGCGATACTTGATTGGCCCACACATAAGACTCTTACAGAGTTGAGGGGATTTCTCGACATTTGCAGTTATTACAAGAGGTTTGTCAAGGGGTTCTCACAACTTTGTGCACCCTTGACCGATTTTGTTAATGTTTAAGCCATTATTATAGTTCTTTGCACTTCAATAGATAACAATAGCATAATACAAGATCACTGAGAAATACACAATCACAAGAGACAGCATTTATCCTGGGAAACCCTCTAGGGGGAAGAAAACCCAGCAAAACTTCCTTATTATAGATAGTCAATACAATGCCAAGAGATAACTTAAGATAATACAGAAGATCCTCTCCAAAAGATGCGCCACTCTCTCTCCTTCTCCAACTGCAGTTCCGAAACTTGTCTGTCAATGAGCAAGTGAGGTGTGTGTGTCTAAGTGAGGCGCTAGCCTCCTTATTTATACAAAACTGGCACGTGTGAAGTGTCTCTTCACTGGCAGGGCCGGCTTCTCCAACTGGGTGGTTATAACCACCTTTACTATATTTCGGGGCCTCTTGATATATTATGGGGCCAACTTCTTCTTTTGCATTTTACAATTACATTATGACCAATCCACAAAAGGGGATTTGGTCCTTATACAATAGCCGACATGATCAATCCACAATGGGGATTGATCCAATGAATAATATATCAAATAATAATAAGAATACACTTTGCAGTTACATTATTTTAACACTCCCCCTTAACAAGAAGGGTATTCTTCAACAACATCATGCGAGAGAGAGCAGACAACATTATCAACAACATCAAGTGGGTGAGAGGACAGCATCATCAATATCATCTTGGAACACTGACTGGCGTATCTATAAATCATTGGAAGTTTTCTTCATCGACAGCATCGTCATTCTCAAAGGAATGCCATCATCATCTGCATCAATATGTATTAGTATAAAACTGATACATCATCATCATCACAGCATGAGGCTGGCTCATCATAATACAAGACTGGCTTTACGTCACAGCTGTCAAGCTGGAAGCTCAGTACTCGTCTTGCTTTACGTCACAACAATCAAGCTAGAAGCAAGATACTAGACTGGCTTTACGTCACAGCTTCTCAAGATGGAAGCACAGTACTAGTCTCATCTCAACGTCTTGCTTTACGTCACAACACTTAGGCTGGAAGCAAGATACTTGTCCTGCTTTACGTCAAAGCAATCAAGCTGGAGGTAGGATACTAGACTGACTTTACGTCACAGTTGTCAAGCCGAAATCTCAGTGCTAGTCTCATCTCATTGTCTTGCTTTACGTCACAGCAATAAAGCTAGAAGCAAGATACTCATCCTGCTTTACGTCACAACAATCAAGTCGGAAGCAGGATACTAGACTGGCTTTACGTCACAGCTATCCAGCCGAAAGGTCAGTGCTAGTCTCCTCACATCATCTTGCTTTACGTCACAACCATCAGGTCGGAAGCAAGGTACTCGTCCTACTTTACATCACAACCATCAAGTCGGAAGCAGGATACTAGATTGGCTTTATGTCATAGCTATCCAGGTGGAAGCACAGTACTAGTCACATCACATCATCTTGCTTTACGTCACAAGCATCAGGTCAGAAGCAAGAGATGTCTCATCACAGCAACTACTCCCCCTTTCGAGGAAGGTCCTTTCGAACTATACCAAGCTTATCTCGAAAGTGCTCAAACTTTACACAAGATAGAGGATTGGTCAACACATCAGCAACCTGTTCATCCGTGCTATTGTACTGGAGCTTTAAGGCTCCTCTCTGCACCATGTCACGGATGTAATGATATCGATTCTCTATGTGCTTCGACCTGTCGTGGAATACAGGATCCTCTATCATCTTTATGCAGCTTTGATTGTCACATAAGATCATGGTTGCTTTCATCTCTAAGTCAAATAGGCCGATCAACAACTTTCAAAGCCATATAGCTTCGCAGCTGGCAGAACATGCAACAATGTATTCTGCTTCCGCTGTGCTGAGAGCAATGCTAGATTGCTTCCTACTCTGCCACGAGATCATGGCTAATCCCAAACTGAAACAACATCCTGAAGTGTTTTTCCTGTCAGAAAAACTTCCTGCCCAATCTGCATCAGTATATCCACTCAATGTGAAATCATGATCTCCATCATAGCTGAGACCACAATCTATTGTACCCTTAAGGTACCTCATCACATGTTTTGCAGCCACTAGGTGAACATGTCTGGGTTCTACTAGAAATTGACTCAAGGTGTTCACGGTAAAACAAATGTCTGGTCTGGTGTTTGTCAGGTACATCAGCGATCCAATAATCTGTCTGTACAGTGAGGCATCAATCAATTCTGACGAAGTATCGACCAACAACTTCTGCTTCGCTTCCATGGGTGTAATCATGGGCTTGCACTCTAACATGTTGAATCTGTTCAAAATTTCGACTGCATACTTCCCTTGGTTAAAGAAGATCCTCTCTGGACTTCGCCATACATCAAGACCTAAGAAATAATGCATTAGGCCAAGGTTTTTCATTTCAAATTCTGAGCCAAGTCTCTTCTTACATTCAGTGATGAGCTTTTCTTCTCCAGTTAAGAATAAGTCATCCACATATAGCAGTAATATTATTGGCTCATCGTTCATGAACTTGAAGTAGAGATTAGAGTCTGCTTTACTCGTGGTAAAGCCTAAGCTCGTCAAGAAACTGTCTATACGGCCATACCAAGCTCTAGGAGCTTGCTTCAATTTGTATAAGGCTTTCTTCAATCTGCAGACATGAGACTTCCTGTCTTCAACTTCAAATCCTTGAGGTTGCTCTATATACACTTCCTCTTCAATGACACCATTTAGGAAAGTTGTCTTTACAACCATCTGGTGCAGCTTCCACTTCATCTTAGCTGCAAGAGCTATGATGGTTCTGATCGAAGTGTATCTGGCTACAGGAGCGAATGTCTCTTCATAGTCAATGCCTTCCTTTTGAGAAAAGCCACGAGGGACAAATCTTGCTTTATACTTCTCAATACTTCCATCAGCAGCATGTTTTATTTTGAAGAGCCATTTGGAGGATACCACGTCTTTACTCTTCGGTCTGGGAACTATTTCCCATACATCATTCTTTATTATGGATTGGTATTGCTCTGTCATGGCATCTACCCATTCTTTCATCTGAATGGATTCTTCAAAGAAGGTAGGCTCCTTCTCTAGGAGGTCACACATCAAAGCCGTATAATTGGAGAATGGCTTTGGTCTTTCACCTGTCTTGTGGTTCCTTGGGGAACACCGTACTTCTCTCCATCTTGAATAAGCTCTCTAGCCCAAGCTGGCTTTCTTTTATGGAGGATCGTCATCTGAGGAGGTTCTTGGACTTCTGATATATCATGGTCTTCTAGAATTTCCTCATCAAGGGAAGTTACAACTTCCCTCACTGGTTTTGTGGCTCTGGGAACCTCCCTCATTGCAGTACTGGGGATTACGGGTTCCTCTTCGTATACTTCTTCAAGCTAGCATCTTCTAGATTTCTTGAGCGTTGCATCTTCATCAAAGGGCACATCCATGTTGATCTCAATGTGACAGTGACCTGGTATATAGATTTTGAAGGCCTTGGAGACCTCACAGTATCCCATAAATATTCCCTTCTTTCCTGAAGATTCCAGCTTGTTTCTCTTCTCTTTCGGTATATGAATAAATACTGGGCAGCCAAATATTTTGAGATGGCTTACCTTTGGCTTCTTTCCGGTGAACATCTCTTCCGGGGTCTTGAGCCCAAGTGCACTATGGGATAATCGGTTCTGCACATATACAACTGCCATTGCTGCTTCTGCCCATAAGCACATAGGAAGATCTTGATCACGGATCATAGTCTTCACAGCTTCCATTATCGTTCTGTTCTTTTTTTCAACTACACCGTTTTGTTGAGGATTATAGGGAGTAGTGAGTTCCCTCTTGATCCCAACATCTTTGCAGAAGTTCACAAACTCTTTTGAGGTATATTCTCCTCCATTATCTGACCTGAGTATCTCAATCTTTCTTTCAGAAAGATTCTTTATCAAGGGTTTGAATTCCTTGAACTTGCTGAACACCACTAATGGAGGACGATGGCATTGGGCTACATACATCTTGAATGAATGAGCTCTAGGACTCCTTCTGCTTTGCTGTCTCTCTTCGGAAAAGGGTTCTTGATGTTCTTCCCTTGTGCACATCCATTGCATACGCCTTCATGGTCAACCTTGAGTTCTGGTAAACCTGTGACCACTTTGCATATGTATGGTAGCGCCTTGTAGTTGATGTGAGCTAATCTTCTATGCCAAAGTTCACATGAGTTTTCAATGTCGTGCGTCATGGCAGCCTCTGAGTGACCCTTTAGTTTGTACAAGCCATTTTCTTCACTTCCAATGATGATTGCTTCATTTAAGGTTTCTCCTTTAGCACGTTGCCTTCTGCAACCTTCACTATTGCTTCCTCGGGGTTATTACCTGTGACCTGGAACAAGGTCAACAAAACAACAAGCAATAGTAATATCCTTTTGATAATATAAGGTAATAGCACAAACAATCATCACAGTAGCTCCTTTAGAGCTATCACTTGTAACTTGTCTAAAGCAAAGATTAAAGGTAAGGAATACAATACGAAAATGAGGTCAACACTCTCATAGTGTTGTGATCAAACATTCCTCCATGGCAACCTGGAACTAACAGACGAGATTCTTCCTAGAGGAGGTGTTAGTTGCATCAGACAAATGATTAAGTTAAGCATTTAGCTCTATATGCTCACATGCTATCAAGTATGATACTTTACAAGGACTACTATCTCAACTATAGTCATCAACTTGTCATGTGTACCTTTGATTCTTATTAACTCGATTAATTAAACCTGGAGCCTTGTCCTCAGGAATGAGTGCTTGTTTTTCTTCCGAGTCTCCTTCACTCAAGATGACGAGTGCTTTCTTCAACCTGTCTTATGCACTAAGACAATACGTTATCTTGACAGAAGGTTGGGTTAGAGGATAAGTTCTATGATCTCAACTTTTAATCCATCTAATACCTTGACTCAGATTTTGATCAAAGGTTAGAATGATGGGCATAGCTACAACATGCAACATTGATCAATATAACAAATGGATGCATATCAAAATAATCACACCTGGGTTGCATCATTCCTTTGAATGTGTTGGATCTTGAGATCTTTCTGGATCTATGGCAAGAGATCCCTTCTCCTGCAAATACTCTTTAAAGTTTAACCATTTAAACATATGTGACTACATACCTCTGATAGCATTTGCAGGTGGTGGCACCCTCTGGCAGCAGTGATAATCATTACCAACTCTTTAAAAACTTCAAGGGTGACGACAACTGGTAGTACAGCTGCAATTGCAATTGGTTCTAAGACTGCAACTGCAACTGCAACTTAGGGTTTTATGAGGAAACCCTAATTTTTCAAACTTTGAATTTTGAAATTCTGATCCAGGGGATAGATGCGCTAAGCTGAGGCGAGTAAGCTGGTGCAATCAGATTTTTGAAAATCCAACTTTTACCCCCTCAAACTTGATCTGCGGATTTCTGGACTAGTGCTTCTGGTTTTCTCGTACTTTTGGTACTTCTGGTACTCTGGTTTTCTGGTACTTTTGGTACTTCTGGTACTCTAGTTTTCTGGTTTTCTGGTACTTTGTGAAACTAGGGTTTCACTTTTCGGGAGATCTAGCCACTGAAAAGGTGTGTTGAAGGTGCCAATATGATCATTGGGGGAGGGCGCACTTTTCTAGATGGTTTTAGGGCTGAAATACCTCACCAACAAAAAGCCCTAATTTTCATGTACGGTAACAGTGACGTTTTTCACTTTTCTCTTGTGAAAGATGCTCTCTTCAGCTTGGCTCTAATACCATGTTAATGTTTAAGCCATTATTATAGTTCTTTGCATTTCAATAGATAACAATAGCATAATACAAGATCACTGAGAAATACACAATCACAATAGACACATCATTTATCCTGGGAAACCCTTTAGGGGAAAAAACCCCAGCAAAACTTCCTTATTATAGATGGTCAATACAATGCCAAGAGATAACTTAAGCTAATACAGAAGATCCTCTCCCAAAGATGCGCCACTCTCTCTCCTTCTTCTCCAACTACAGTTCTGAAACTTGTCTCTCAATGAGCAAGTGAGGTGTGTGTCTAAGTGAGGCGCTAGCCCCCTTATTTATACAAAACTGGCACGTGTGAAGTGTCTCTTCACTGCCAAGGCCGACTTCTCCAACTGGGTGGTTATAACCACCTTTATTATATTCCGGGGCCTCTTGATATATTCTGGGGCCGACTTCTTCTTTTGCCTTTTACAATTACATTATGACCAATCCACAAAAGGGGATTTGGTCCTTATACAATAGCTGACATGATCAATCCACAATGGGGATTGATCCAATGAATAATATATCAAATAATAATAAGAATACACTTTGCAATTACATCATTTTAACAGATTTGACCAAGAAAGGAGCTTTCAGGTGGAGTGAAGAGGCACAATCTACATTTGACAAGGTGAAAAAGGTAATGAGCACATGCCCAATTTTAGCTATGCCAGATTTCGGCCAACCCTTCACATTGGAGTACGATGCATCCAGAGAGGGTGTTGGAGCCGTACTAATGCAGAATAGGCATCCCCTTGCCTATGAGAGCCGAAAATTGAGGGGCCCTGAGCTTCTTTACACTATCTACGATAAAGAAATGATGGCTATCATGCACACCTTGGCCAAATTCAGGCAATACTTGGTAGGGGCAAGATTTGTGGTGATATCAGATCACAACAGCCTTAAGTACTTCTTGGAACAGAAGGACTTAAATGAGAGGCAGCAGAACTGGGTCAGCAAGATACAGGCCTATGATTTTGACATTGAATTTGTCAAGGGGAAGAATAACATAGTTGCAGATGCATTATCCAGGAAGCCATCAGTTTATGCCATGACCGATATCTCAGTTGACTGGAAGGCCCACCTCTTGGTGGAATACTCCAAAAACTAGTTCGTTTGTCAGTTGATTGATGGGAAAATACAGGATGACAACTTCAAAGTCATAGATGACACCATCTACTACAAGGGTCGAATTTTCTTGGTTCTTGGGTCAGCCTTCAAGGCCAAGATACTGCAGGCATGTCATGATTCATTAGTGGCAGGGCACCAAGCCATTGTCAAAACATACAGACAGGTAAGGGAACGATTTTCATGGAGGGGTCTCAAAGAAGATGTAGTAAGACACATCAAAGAGTGCACTACTTGCCAGGAAAACAAGGATGAGCATACCCATCCCGTGGGACTATTACAACCTTTACCCATTCCAGAGCACAAATGGGAAAGTATCTCCATGGACTTCATCATAGGATTGCCAAGGGCACAGGGGAAAGATTGTATTTTCGTGGTGGTGGACAGGTTAACTAAGTTTGCACACTTCTTCTCCATTGCCACAGACTTTAGCACAGCACAGGTTGCAGATTTGTTCTTCAAGGAGATCTTCAGGCTACACGGGTTGCCCAAGACCATTGTTAGTGACAGGGATAGTCGATTTATGAGCACCTTTTGGCAGGAGCTATTCAGGTTGGTTGGTACGGCCTTGACCCCTAGCACTAGCTACCATCCTTAGACTGATGGGCAGACTGAAATAGTCAACAAGTGGGTGGAAGGCTACCTCAGAAATTATGTAGCAGGGCAGCAGAAGGCATGGGTTAGGTGGCCACACCTGGGGGAATACTGTTACAACACCACTTATCACATGTCCATCGATATGACTCCATTCCGGGCTTTGTACAGTTATGACCCTCTCTCCTTTGTAGAGATTACCTTTGGTGATAGAAGAGCTCCTATGGTACAGGATTGGGTGCAGCAGAGTCAAGACATACTCAGGGAATTGAAGGATCATCTGCAAAGGGCCCAGAATCAGCAAAAGGTCCAGGCAGACAAACACAAGGTAGATCGCACATTTGAGGTTGGTGACTTAGTCTACTTAAGGCTCCAACTGTACAAGTAGGCTTCTATCGAAAGAAGCGGAGCAGAAAAGCTCCAAACCCGGTTTTTTGGACCCTACAGGATCAGCAGGAAGGTAGGGGTTGTGGCTTATGAACTTGAGCTTCCACAGGGCAGCAGAATTCACGATGTCTTCCATGTGTCATGCTTGAAGAGGGCCATCGGCCAACACATCACCCCACTGGAGGTACTGCCACCCTTAGATGAAGAGGGGCAGTTGGTAATAATGTCGGAGGAAATACTGGAGGTTCGGGAGAAGAAACTTCGAAGGAGAAGCATCAAGGAATACTTGGTCAAGTAGAAGGATCTGCCTATTGAGGATGCTACGTGGGAGAGTCAACAGATGATACAGGAGACAAGTTCGGAATTGTTTGTGGGCAAGCAATTTCTAGCAGGGGAGACTGTAATGTCCCCCACCTCTTGATGAAGAGGTTTGGAGAGACTCGGTAGTCTAGTCATCCCCACTAGACTATAGTCTCATGCAGCATGGGGAAAAGTCAGCTAAACCCAATGTTATAATTTGAAGTTGACTTGAAAAGGTAAAAAGTAACTCACTGGAGG
>ML817899.1:41037-58266 GCA_009831015.1 Picea engelmannii
TGAAATGCAAAGAACTATAATAATGGCTTAAACATTAACAGCTTGGTATAATTTGTATCTATTGTATCTTCACTTGTATCTCTTAGTTTACACTTTAACTTTGTAGATAGTTGTTGCTTTCATTTATTTATATCTAGTCTTATTTGTAAATCTTGTATCCAGTATTCTTTTTAATTTGGTTGTAATCTTTGTAAAATCTAAACTCCCTTTAACATAGTTGACCCCCTTGTCCAATCTTAGGCACTAGTCTTAGTAGACTTAGGGAAAGGACTTAGTTTGCATCTCTAATCTTGCACTTTGCATTGTTGCTTTTGCATATAGGCTAGATCCCCAAACCTTTAATCAACTAAAATCAACTCCTAGAATTAACTTTTAATTTCACATAGTAACTAGGGTCTACCCCCCTTGGCTTCCCTAGGAGTAAGCCTAGATGGAAGAGGCTCAAGTCGAGGTGACAGTGGGCTTGAACCTATGCATTGTGCCTCCAAGGACACACTAAGTGGGTTGGACTTAGCCCACGTTTGCAGGTGTGTATAAGGACGGCAACAATACCTAAGGTAAAATGAACTTATTTGATAGATTGAACCTTAAGATACTTGCTAGAAATTATGATGTGGAAACTAATCTTGGAGAGATTAATTTTCCACGCATCAGTTTAACATAAAGGTGTTGTTTATTAGTTGAATTATTATCCAACCAGCAACTAGATATGATAGAAGAAAGGTAAATAAAAAAGAAATAAGATAGAAAATAAGACAAGAGGGAGAAGCCCCTCACATTGCTTATTCCTAGATGAGTAGTGTTCTCATTATAGGGCCTTTATGTTAGAGTGAAAGCATCACTAAAATAGGCATATACCAAGTTAAGATGTAATATGGTCCTCATAGAATGCACCCTCCAAGGTGCTAGCCCAACAATATACATACAATAATCCTCCTCATGGAAGGATGTGCTCCAAGACCCTAGGAGAACTCGCTAAGTGTGCCCTCCAAGATGCATACATATAAATATAATAACACAATCATCCTCAAGTAGCCACTTCCATGAGACAAGTTAAGCAAATAATAAAGTAATTAAGTAGTTACAACCTCCAACATGCACAACTCCATCAAATAATAAAATATTTCCTCCAAAGTGCGCCCTCCAAGGTAGAAGGAAAGGGTGTGCTCCTCCAAGATAAAATCTCTAAAAAGAGCAAGAGGAAACCTTCCACATGTGTGCCCTCTAAGAAGAATCTCCAAATATAGAAAGGAGACCAAGTACAAGCACACAAAAGCCACAAATGTGGCCCTCCAAGAGCAACATGCCCTCTAAGAAAACTCCTCCACAACAACCTTCAAATAGAAAAATAGGCTTTGGTGTAACTAAGAGGGGGCCACTGCTAACTCACCAACCCTCTTCTACACTATAGGCCGGCTCAAGGGGGGCTTCGCTAAGATAGGATTGTTGGGATATTAGGGCAATGAGTTCAAAGGTGATATAAAGAGTAAATCAAGCAAAACAGTTTTGAATTGATTAAGAGAATAAAGTTCGATGGAAGGAGCAGAGACCGGTGTCTTTCAATTGGGGATATGGGGTCAACTAAGGCTCCTCTTTTAGAAGTGCAAGTGAAACTAAGACGATCGTTAGGGTTGACCACTTCAAATCATAATAAATCTTCCTAGTAGCCCAACAAGGTTCAAGGTGATCAAGGGGAAGATTATCCGCATACAGGACCAAGATGAGGAATAAGTCTTTCTAAATCGATGAGGAATAAGTCATCCACATATAGGACCAAGATGAGGCACTCGTCACCAACAATATGATAATATAGGTTTGGATCAACAACACTCTTGTTGAAGCCCAAACTCATCAGAAATCCATCCATCTTCTCGTACCAAGCACGAGGTGCCTGCTTTAGTCCATACAGGGCTTTCTTCAATCTACACACATGAGTTTTCTCATCGTGTATCACGTATCCTTCTGGTTGCTCGATGTAAACTTCTTCATCAATCTCACCACTGAGAAAAGTTGTCTTTACATCCATCTGATGTAGTTTCCAACCCATGGATGCAGCTAGTGCAATGATAGTACGGATGGAAGTGTATCGGGCTACTGGAGAAAATGTCTCATCATAGTCAATTCCCTCCACCTATGAGAATCCTCTAGCTACAAATCTCGCTTTGTATTTCTCGACACTTCCATCAACTGCATGCTTGATCTTATAGATCCACTAGGAAGTTACTACAGATTTCCCTTCTGGTCTCGGAACAATATCCCACACATCATTTTTCAAGATGGACTAGTACTCTTCTGCCATGGCATCTTGCCATACCTGCTGACATGTTGCTTGTCCATGACAAGAACGCTCAGTATCAATGATGTGGCTCATGGCTGAAACATAGCTCGAAAATCTCTTTGGTTTCTTTCTTTCTCAGAATGTGCCTCGAGGAGCTACATGTCCCTCTTCCTTCTTTAGAGTTTGTCAAGCTTGTTATCGCACAGTTTGTAGCTAGGTCAAAAGGTTAAAGGATAGAGGCCAAACTGGTGTAACAGGAACCTACCCCACCCAATGTCACCACGATGGGGAGGTTATTTCTCTTTAGGGAGGTTAGGCCCAGGGGAGACGTCCCCAGTAACCAAGAGTTTTGAAGAGGCTAAGGTATAATGGTCAAAGTGAAATTCCCTCTTCACAGGTCACCACCAAGAGCAGATAGTCAGGCTAAACAGCCAATAATGAAGTGTAGGCCCAAATGAGAACACCTGCCCGGAACAAAGCAATAGCAGACTAATACATGCAGGCTATGATTCAAAGGGTTAGTACTTCATATAACTATCTGATATCAATATATAAGCAATAGATATTGACGAGATCAATGTTTGTTAATACAACAATGAAATAATATCAATTCATCAATAAATACCAGATGATGTAGCAATCAATGTGTCCAATCAATCCCTTATTCAATAAATGCTTTAAACCATCATCTAATTGCCTATAAAGAGAACTTGTTGCGTCAAGATGGAATAACCAAGGATGACGTCAGCTTTTAGGGTTAGTAGTTTAGTTAGGGTTTCGTTTAGCAAATAGTTAATAGTTTGTTTGACCACTATCACTTCAACGTTGGAGGCTAAAGATCAGTGCCTAAGGGTTATGGAGTCAAAGAGGTGAAGGACGCACAAGTTGAAGGGGATGAGATTCAAAGGACAAGAGGGAAAGGCTTCAAAGCGTTGCAACGGCAGGGCCTTAAAGACAGAACCCTAGGGGAGAGAGGCTCACTCCGGTGTTGCTTAAGCAAGGCCTCGTGCTCTCTCCTCCTTCCCGGCAAACGACTAGCTCAAAAACAAGTAAAATCAAGATAGGAGAGTTTAAAGAGTGAGAGTGTTGCAAAGGCAAGGCTCTTTCATCAAACCCTAAAAAAAATGGCCCTAGGTGTAGATAACCTAGGCCTGGGACGTCCTCTTCCTCTTGAAGTTTAAAGGTACGGCTAGCTTAAGGGAAGAAGAAAGAAAGAGTGTAGCAATGGCTAGGCTCTCTTCTTCTTCTTCAATGGCTAAAAGGTTTTTCTATCAGGGGACATGAGACAACGACCTACTTGTGTGTTTGTCCCCTAGGGTTTTGATTCAGCAATATTTATAAATAAATACAAGAAATTAAATTACAACCATTCAATCACGAAGTTTTGCATAAAAATACTTACAAATCACCAAGAAAATAGCATGCAAACCCTAGTTGTAAACCTTCCTTCAAGAAAAACACCATAAATTGCCAAAAATCTCCGCTCCAAACAAGTGTGCCTTCCTCAAAATAGCCAATAACCCTAATAGGGCGCAAAAATCAGACCTCACTAGGAGAGTGAGTGATGAGTTATGTCAAAATGAGAGTAAAAACCCTCAATATATAGTGTATCAATGGCCTTAATTAAATTTTAGGTCATAAAAATGGTCGACAAGACCAGAATACTGTTTTTACATTAAATTGTCAAACTAAAACCCTAACTGAGTTGTAATAAAGGTAAAAGCCCCTTCAAGGGAGGCGCTATCCCCTTTTAGGGCAGGTGAGACATCCAGGAGCAAAACGTTAGCCCCCCAGGGGCTTCTCCAACATGTCACACGTGCCACCGCTGCCCAGTCTGCCTCCAAGAATGACCATGAAGCTGGATGATGTCATGGTAAGGATGGGGACGCTCTGAGCCTTCCAAGGCCAACGTTCCACTGAAAAGGGGCTATTCCCCCTAGGCCGGGCTCTACCAAAGTGCCTCTGGTGAAACGTCCTCTTCTTCTCCGATGTAAGAGCTCAACCAAACACTGTCCTGTCTCTGCCCCTCTAACGGGGTCTCAGCAACCATCTGATGGGCTCTTCAGCCCCATGGAGGTCCGAACTAATCATCTCCCCATGTGTACTGGTCCAAATGGTACATGTTCATCGGGCATGGTCCTGCACATCAAAAACTACGCCCTCCATGGGCTCATTAGTCACAGGGATCATGGCAATGTTAATCACATTTCAAAATTAATATTATCAAACATATGCATAAAAACCCCGATATATCATTCAATAGCTCAAAGACATTACAAAAACCTACAATCCAAGGTTGAGAAAAAAGGACAAGACACTCTATTGGGCTAGTATCCATAAGGAAAGGAAAGTTTCCATGGGGTTTCATCCAAGCCATGTCAATGAGGTGATGTGGCTAAGGGATGTCCAGACATACGGGTAGAGTGAGAGCCAGGGATGCATGATATTACCTATGGGTGCCTTTGTAGAAGGCGAGCTATACCCGTCATGGATGCAATTTTTTCCAAGCCCTTTCTTGCCTTCATTCTTTTCTTTATTTGCTTTTTCTTCTTCTTTTTCTTTTTATTCAAGGGCTAACCGAAGGACACTGTCTTGGCATGGTGACCAAAGCTGACAATGTTACCCACAAGTACTTTCACAGAGATGAGAAGGTTGGCTCATGATGAGACCCCCTTTCCCTTGGCCATGCAACCAAAGGTCAGTGCCCTGGCGTGGTAACCAGATGGTGGCAATCTCATACTGTTAGGTACCCATGAACCTAATAGGCTGGCTTGTGATGAGACCCCCTATCCTCTTGGCTAGGTCTTGTTTGTATTTTCTGTGTCCCCCTTGTTTCTTGCTAAGAGGCTTTTTATTGCCTTCTCGGGGATCCCTGGGCGAAGCATCTCGAAGTTTTATTTCTAGGCTTTTATCTTTCACCAGCTGCTTTTACCTTCTGGGCCTTTAGCCCCTTCTTCCCACAAGATAAGGTGCAACCCTACAAACAGGTCAATCCAATGCCCGGACAAGGGGAATGGGATAAATAAGCGGGAGATAAGATGAAAAGGTGGTGGTATGATGGGAGCGGACGATGGCTCTTCAAAAACCCCCCCGGTGGCAAACCAAAACCTATGGGTACAGGCTTGCTAGGGCACCCTGTCAATCTCCCCAAACATGGTCAAGTGGGCTAATGTAAGATCCAAGCAGTTGTCAGAGATAAAAGGAATCAAATGCATATATCTAAAGGTTATAACGATCAAAAGTGACACATACCATGATACCTGGACCAATTACCTCATGGAGCAAGAGCCTTCTCCGATACAGGACCAAGCCGATGGTGATGGATGTTGTTGCTGCTGACAAGACGAGTCTGATGAAAGAAGAAAAGGATGGGCCATGCTCAAGTCAATCCTGCTCTCGGTACTCCATGTCTAGGACTTGTGGGCCTCGAGACATGATCTCCTAGTTATCCCTAGAAATCGAGGATAACAGAGCCCAGGCAGGCCTTTTATGGCCTACTGCAATGTATCTAGGGATATCAACTAGAGAAACTGGATCAACTGGAACAATGGTTGTCTCCCTCTGAACTGCTGAAGGGGAGAACGTATTGTCTCTTTCTTTTTCTCAAATAGTTTGACTCCCTCTGAGTCAAGTAGCTCCCTCTGAAGTCTGAAGGATAGACATCTTCCTTTTTCTGTGTTGCTAACCTGGAGGCATCTCATGTCTTCTCAGGTCCTCTACTGACTCTACAGTACTTTGTTGGCTTCCCGTACTAGGATATAATAACCAATATGACCTCCCATAGGGATAACAATCAAAATGGCCTCTTGTACTAGGATAATAACCAACTAAGAAAATTTGGACTCACATACCACGGATCATGGTCTAAGACAAGAGGGCTCCCACACCGGGGATAATACCCTTCATTCTCAGAAAGTAAGCAACTACAAGTTAATCAAATAAGGAAAGTAGTACAAAACTTACCCTAGTCTATAGTTATGCTCAATCTTGTATTTGTTTTTAGAGGAAGTCGTTGCCATCCTTATACACACTTGCAAACGTGAGCTAAGTCCAACTCACTTAGTGTGTCCTTGGAGGCACAATGCCTAGGTTCAAAGCCCACTATCACTTCGAATTAAACCTCTTCCATCTAGGCTTACTCCTAGGGAAGCCAAGGGGGCTAGACCCTAGTTACTAGATGAAGGTAAAAGTTAAATTCTAGGAGTTGATTTTAATTGATTAAGGTTTGGGGGAATCTAGCCTATATGCAAAAGCAACAATGCAACGTGCAAGTCTTTCAATGCAAAAGAAGTCCATTCCCTAATTCTTCTAAGACTAGTTCCTATGATTGGGCAAGGGGTCAACTAAGTTTAAGGGAGTTTCGATTTTACAAAGTTTACAACAATAAATACAAAAGAAAGCTAAATACAAGATTACAAGATTAGACTAGATACAAAAGAATACAAGAACTAACTATCCACAAAGTTATAATTGAATGATACAACAATGAAGATACAAGATATATAAATGAAACAAGCAAGATAACTAACCAAGTAACTAACTTGTTAAAAGACTTGATGTGCAGATAAAGGAGATGTGCTCAAAGGAAATACAACCACAACACACAAGCCAACTTACCCAAACAACAATGCCTCCAAGGGATGCGCAACTCAAGGGGAAGCCTTCAATGGCATACACAACCACAAGCTCCAACAAAGAAGAAGCCTCCAAGGGATGTGCAACTTCTATGAGGGAGTCCAATCACATCAAAAGATTAAACTTAACTCAAAATTAAAGCATGAACAAGAGGCCTCGAAGGGCTAAAGCGCGACTTTTCAACTACTTAGTCCAATCCACAATGCTTGAAGTAAATCACATAAAATATGAAAAACTTTAAGTGTTTGCAAGAGTGTACTAAAGCATGAACCACAATAAATGTATCCAACAAGATTGTCCAAGGTTGAGTGGATTAATGTTAGGATTATTAAGTTTATTAAGTTAGAAATGAATCCTAGACTAAGTGACAACCCAAGAACTCCCCCCGCTTGTACCAAAAGAGTTGTTGGGTGCTCAATAAGTGAGGCAAACAAGGCCACACCCTAGCTCCACAGGTCAACCCAAGAATAGAAGTACTCCACAGGAAGGACGCCAAGCGTTGTGAGATCGTTTCTGATCTAGCACCTCTTGTTTCTTCCTTAAACTCTCATTTTGATGGAAAAGTTGGGACAGTAAAAGGTGATCTATTAAGCTAGTTAATTTTAGATCCTAGGGAACTAAGGTAAATTGAGTTAGTTTAGATTAAGTTAAGGTGATTGCAAAGTGTAGTGTTGTGCAAGATGTGCTTGCAAGATAAGTAAAGTACTTGAAAGATAAGTCAAGGAAACTAAAGTACTAAAATTAAATTGCAAGAGAACTTAAGTGTTTGCCACAAACCACAAGATCATACAAGGTTGCAAGAGATGAAAATAAAGTACTTTAAAGATTTAAACCATTTAAGCAAATGTACTTGAATAAAAAGATAACTTGCAAGAAAGTAAGGTACTTGGGAAGTAAAATGCAAAAGGAAAGTGTGCTTGAATGTAAATGTGCTCAAAATAAAGAATAAAAATGACTAGCAAATGTGAACAAGATGAGCAAACTAGATCATTATGCCTCCATGGGCCTAAACTAGCACATGATTACTTCTTAGATTAGATTTAGATCATTATTAAGCATGTTAAAGAAAGCAACCATGAACTAATCTAGCCTTACGATTTTGGGGGTTGGCAAAGCCAAGCACATTCCAAGGTGTAGGCAAACAATTAAAATTGAAAATACTTGAAAGGAAATTAAACTAGTAACCTCAAGCAAGTGCACAAGGTGGACGAGAAAACCTTCCGGTTTTGTGCACAAGTGGGTTCAATAACTTGAAAAGAAAAACCCAAAAATAAACCTAGCCTCTCAACCTTGTCTTAATGACAAGTGGGGCAAAAAATTTAAAGAAAATTGCAAAAAATAAACTTGCTACCTAGCCTTATGGTTTGGGGGATTGGCTGGGTCAAACACTCACCAAGATGTAGGGAAAACAAATAAACAAAATTGCAGAAAATTGAAAGAAGAGGAATGCAAGCCCTTTTGGGACTCCCTTGGGCTTGCTTGCAATGATTAGAATAGATGAGAGAAGAGGGTATTATATTACCCAACTATTGGAGGTTGTTCTTAAGATTTGTATGGCCCCAAACAGCCTCTTGGACACCTCCTTAGTCACTAACCTGCAAAAAAACAGCAAGCAAAAGCTTGCTGGAAATGCTGCAAAAGTGACAACAATGTGAAAGAAAATTTCTATTTTTACACAAATTTTCTGCATTACAGCAATATATATCAACTTAAATGACCTATTCTAAATGTTAAATCATAGTTTTAAAAATCGGAACCGGTGCAAGGTCCAACTTGAACCGGAACCGGTAATGAACTGGTCGAACCGTTTCAATGAACCGGTTTTTTAAAAAATACATAAAATATTTAAATTTTAAAGAAAAATATATATTTTTAAGATTTTAAATCATGTTTCCAAAGCATTAGAAACAATGAGAGACAACATATCCAAAGTATGCTCATGAATATATCAAAACGACACCAAGTGCAATACATATCTAGAAATCGGAACATAAATACATAATCAAGGAGGCTCTAAATGGCCTCTACAACATCAAATAACATATTAAGTTAGAGTCACTGATACTGTAGGTGGGAATGCCAATGACAAATACAAAATAGCCATAGGGTAAATACTAGAACCGTATATGGAAGAATCTCATAGCTCATGAGTCATGACTGTCAGTAGTCCTCCATGTCATTATCATCAAGATTGGCATCACTACCACTGCTCTCTCCTCCATCCTCCTCCTCCTCCCCTATATCCAATGCAATCCGTGCATTTGTTGATGTGGACTCTGGAGGATGAGCCCTCAAGAGGATCACCATCATCAAAAGTGACCGGCTCTAGCACTAGTTTATTAAGATCCAAGTTGGCTATTGCCAACTCAACACTGTTGTTCAAACCCATATTATCAAAAAACACATTCCACATCTTTTTCTTTCCCTTCAACCACTCTTCTCTCTGCCTGTATATAAGACAGAGGTTGGTGTGCACATACACTACTAAGTCACCTGACACGACGACAAAGAGAAGAGTTTATACTTGAGTGAAGGGTACATTTTTACTGGGGTCGTGACAAAAGAGTTCAACAATCAATGCCACCAACATCGAGGTACATAAAGGGCTTGGTTCTCTTGATTAAATGTCAGTTACATACCCTCATACATGATAGAATCCAGTGGAAACATTGCAATCTTGCCAATCTTGAAATCCTGAAAACTGTTAAGTCTATTGAATTTTGAATGGGACCTAAAATTCTACTTTCTCTATATGAAGTCCAATGAGGTTGGAACCACTCTCAAACATCCTGAAACAATTAATGGTAATGTTAAAAATTTAAGTAAAAGGATGAAAATGAAAGATAAAGGAGAATGTCACTTTTACTTTACCATTAATTACTAGGGTGGGTGAAATGGAGGGAGTGGGGACCTCTTTAAATAACATTAGTAAGGAAAAATAACCCTCAGTTGCACACCAAAACACCTTACAACTCCAACTTGCATGAAAAAACATGAGCCAAGTACTTCTCTGTTACTTAGGTTTTAGGTTTTAGGGGGTTTTAGGTTTTAGGGACCAAACCGGCATGTTTGGTCATAAACCGGTTGAGCAGTTCGGTTTATTGGCCAGTTTGAATCGGTCGACCATCAAACCGATAAAACCGGCCGGTTCCGGTTCCGGTTCACTGGTTTTTAAAACAAGGTGTTAAAGTACCCAAAAAACTAAATGGAAGTAATAGAAATAAATGGCAGTAAAGTCCTAGAGGTGAGAATGGTTGGAAAATGGTGTTTTCCAGATCTGAAAACACCTCCCCAACACTAAAAAGTGACCTGCAAGATGTTAGCAAACTACAAAGCAAGGTAGAAATAAGAGCATATAAGTTAAACCTACAAAATACTTTGCAAGAAAACCATAAACCCTAACTAGATTAGCAGTAAGACTATTGATAACCAACCCAAGCAAAAAACTTTGCTTGGGATCTCTACTCTACTAAATAGAAAGCAATACAACAATGGAACAAATCACCTCCCAAGTAATGGATGCACCAAGAAGACTCTCAAAGCACCATATCCTCCAAAGCCTTTGTATTAATCAAGTAGGAGGTTGTTGCAAATACTTGCAACAAGCTCCTCTCCAAAAGATGAAAGCAAGAAATGGAAGAGAGCAAGATGGGAAAGAGTGAGGAGGAAATTGGGTAGAGTAACAGTAGCAATAGAATTGGAGAGAAATGAGGGAGAGAGGGCCTTTATTTATACTTGGGAAGGTAAAGCTACCCCTCTTGGATCTTCTCCAAGTGTCAAATCATGAGAAAGAGTGAGCATCTCAAGGAGGGGGGTGCAACTCTAGGGTTAGGGTTTTGGATAGTGAGTGGGGGATGAGTTGTCATCCATTGGCCATGCCTAAAGGGTGAGGTGGAGGCACTAGGGAGGCGCACTAAGGGAGAGAGGGCCCCACACCCATTACTTTGTCATTTTCTAATGTTCACTCAAGGAGGGGGGCACAACTTCCCTAGGGGGAATAACATGAAGTGGAAGTGACTAGGTAAGAGGGGGTTGTGAGGGTGAGAAAAGGGTTAGGATAGTCTAGGGTTTAGGCACCATCTCCCACCTTCTCTCTAACCATTTAGCTCAAAACTACAAAATTTGACATTTTGACTATGTCAAGACTAGCAATTAAATTGTTGTTTTGGATTGACTAAGACTCTTCATGGACAAACACCTAGCAAAACTTGTCCAATTGAGTTGAAACTTGGTCCAAGGGTGTAGGGGGTCTCATTCCATTTCTTTTGAGTACAAATACCCCTATCAAAATTCCAAGAACCTATTTTTTCATTTTTCATCAAAAAATAATTAAAATTACCCATACTTAAACAATTTTAATAAATTAAAAAAAAAACTATCTAGACTCGACGGAATTCCGCAAAACTTTAGGGGATGTCTTACATGGTCATTTACAACATTCCTAGACACTAGCTACCAGAGGGCTAGACCATTAGAACGCCTTTCACCACTTTGGAGGAATTATTTGTGGGAGTGAAAAACTCAAGGGAAATTAATAAGGCTGGTTAGGCCAAATTAATACCCTGAGGAAAAAAAAACACTCAATGAAAGGGACTCCTCTAATGATGAAGTCCTAAGGAAACTAACCTAACTATGATCCATGCAAACCCATTACATTATAATCCCACGCAGTGGAGCGGAAATTCCATTACAAAAAGAAGTGTTGAAGGCCAAAACTACCTTGTAGAACCAATAAGTCTCTGACTTGGTAGCACCTGATGGTGCATATTTTCATAGTACATGGAGTTGACCCCTAGTTGAATAGGTGGTCAACATCTGGCTCCACATGCGGACGTGTGTTTGATCTTCACTTTGGGAAGGAGAGCATACGAGAATCCAGCATCTACAAAACAGAGTGTTCACCAATACCCAACATAAATATACATATATATAACAAATGAAATGCTATAAACAATAATGAAATAATGAAATAACTATTGTACAACAACTATGATTACAAAATGAAACTATGATACAATAAAAACATCTAAGTACATAACAACATAATGAATGAAACAATACAAAACTGAAATACAAGAAGGGTTAAAATCTCTAATTTTACTCAACAAATGGATACTTAGGTAATGTGGGTGCTCTAGGTCCGAAAATGAGCACCCCCAAGGCATAGGAAAACTCCTAGTACCACTTTTTTAAAACAACTTTGTGTTTTAATTAAAAATTCTCATTTTGCAGAAAATATTTAATTAGCTGAAAAAATTAAAAAATCCTAAGGGGGACTTAGCACATTTCCATAAAACTTTAAGACGATGTTTAGCATGGTAATATACATTAGACACTAGGCTTAGATCCATGCTAAGGCTTAATCATGAGTATATACTCCATCTTTGAAGAAATTGAGTGAAAAAACTCAGAAATTATAAATTGTCTTTAAACAGCAAAATATAATCAATAAGTAAAAAAAACACTCTAGAGTAACAACTCATGCCTAAGTCGAAGGTGGCTAAGACCTTTTACAAGTTCATCATGCAACATCTCTTATTACAATTCCTCGGAGGGTATCGAAAATGTGAAAAAGGTTGGTCTTATTGACCGGCTGAACTTCTGAACTCTGAATTTTGAACATGAAAATGTTCAATCTTTGGCGGCTCGCTGGAAGTCCATCATAGTGCAACTTGGTAGATAACAGGGAAAAAAATTAAAATAAGAGTTAGCAACCTCAACAAAGGCACAAGGAGGAGGACAAACCTACCGATTTTGTGTCAAAGTGGGTGTGAAAAATAAAAGATTACTTTAAAACAATAAGCAAGTAAACCTAGCCACACAACCTTGCCTTAAGGACAAGTGGGGCAAATAATAGATGCAAAACAATAAACTAATCTATCCTAGCCTTATGATTTTGCATGGATTGGCAAGGCCAAATCACTTTGCAAGGTGTAGGCAATTAAATTATTTACAAAATAGAAAATTAACTTTTAGAAAATAAGTACAAAAATTTAGAAATTTTTGTTAGTACAAAACAGAAATTTTATACGTAAAAATATGAACAGAAAAGTATATTTTTTAAAGCCTATTTCAAAACAGAAAATGCCTCAAATCAATAGGGAATGATGAAGAAAAAGAACAGAAATTTTTGGAGGCTTATGTAGGCTAAACAAGTAAATTTTCAGATCTGAAATCTACTTGTTCCAACACTTTGGTGACCTACAAATGGTGTCAAACTTGCTACAAAATCAATCAAGAGGTGAGTAGACCTAATAAACAGGTAAAATATTTTACTAGTTCTATTAAAAATACTTCATTAAAACAAATAGAAATACTTCTACTTATTTTACCAAGCAAAATACTTTGCTTTAGATCTCTTAATCTAGGCTAAGTAAACAAAAAAAACACTAGAAAAATAGCAATATAACCTCAATAAAATTTTGTATAACATCAAGAAGACTCCTAATGCCAAGATGGTATTCCTCCAAAGCTTCCTTTTATTCCCTAAATATTGTATTCAAATACTTGTAGCAAGAATTACAAGAAGAACTGAAAAAGAAAAAGAGAGAGATGAGTGGAAGAGATTTGGGTAACATAAACTTGCTCTGAGAATAGATGCAGAAATGGGAGGGGTAGGCATTCTTTTATACTTGGGAGAGAGGAAAGTCATCCCTTGGATGAGCTTCAAGTGTCACACAACCAAGGAAAAGAGACAATCTCAAGGAGAGTGCACTTTTAGGGTTTTAGTAGTGGCTAGGGTTTGAGGGTTGAGTGTGGAAAGAGGGAAACACCTTTTCACTCACCCAATAGATGAGTTAGAGGCTTAAGGGGGTGCACTTAGGGTTTAGGCTAGTTTTTTGGTTTAATTTTTTACTTTGGCCAAGATCTAGAGCAAGGGGGGCGCACCTTCCTAGGGAGATGTAACTTGAAGTTGTGGCTAAGCAAGGGGGGGGTTCTTTAAGTTAGAAATTTGTCTTTCCAACTTAGGAAAAGGTTAAAAAACCTTTTACACTCTCCCTCGTGTCTTTTTTTCCTTTTTACAAATTTTGGCATTTTTACTTAGCCAAATTAAAGCAATTAAATGTTGACTCTAGGCCGACTTGGACTCCTCATGGACAAAAGACCTAGCAAAACTTGTCCAAATGAGATGAAACTTGGTCCAAGGGTGTAGGGGATCTCTTACCATTTGTTTTGAGTACTCATACCCCTATCAAAATCCCCTAAGACCAATTTTTTACATTTTTACATCAAATTTAATTAAAATTATCATTAAATGGATAATTTTAATAAATTAAAAAAACTATCAAAACTTGACGGAATTCTGTAGAACTCTAGAAGATGTCTAGCATGGTCATTTACAACATTCCTAGACCTTAGTCACCCCTTGGGCTCGATCATTAGAACGTCTTCCACCACTTTGGAGGATTATTGTGAGTGAAAAACTCAAGGGTAATTAAAAATTACCTGAAGATAAAAAACACTCAATGAAAGGACTTCGCTAATGATAAAGTCCTAGGCAACTAACTAAAATATGACTCATGCTAACCTATTACATTATTATCCCACGTAGAGGAGCGGACATTCCGATTACAGAAAGACGTGTCGGGGGCAAAATTTTCCCTGCTGAGCCATAAATCTTCAAACTTAGTTGCACCATCAAGTACATAGCTTCATGATACAATGACATTGACCCCGAATCGAAATAGGTTGTCAACAATAGGTAAATCAGAGATGATACTATCAGGAGTGACGATGGCCTCATTGTATTCATTTTCTGCTCAGCCAGAGAAATCAGCAAGTGATTTTTTATCCTCAAGCGCGTGCTCAAGTTCCGATTCATCAATTGGATCACCAGGAGAGTAACCATCAACTGCAAAAAAAACTGGTCCAGTGATCCTCCATATTTCCATTTGTGATGCAGACATTGAGTTATAGCCTCATAGTTATATCTAGGCTCGACTCCCTCTTTTTCTTCATTGATACTTTTCTAGCACCAGCTCTTCCACGGTCTTTTCATGATCTTTTTCGATAATGAGTTAGTTAGTTTACTTTATGTTTTGGAGTTGCCTTGGGCACTCCTGCAGATGCTTTTGTTGAACGTACTTTTGTTTCAATCCCATTGCCTTATTTTGATCATTTATTGGACATTTATAAATTTATCTTATCTCTTTTCAGATGCAGATGAATATAAAGAATAAAAGAAGCATGAAGAAGAGATTAATGAAAGTCATCTGATGGGTTTATGATCTCTTCAATCCTACAAATAAATCCAAATGACCAAGAAGAAATTTTGTGTTTCCATGACAATCTAGCAAATGGCAATCTTATTATAAGGATCTCAAAAAATAATAGTCAATCACTAATACATGTATTCATTCAAGGGACTACTTCAAATAAAATTTGTTTATGTATATAATTAAAAAAATGTTAATGGACTCAACTCAAAATTGCATGAAAAATGCCTACAACTTGCAACAAACAAGGTAATAACAAACTTACTGTTGCAGTGGCATAGGTAGGCCCAGATCCCTCTATGTGTATCAAGCCTTCTTGGGCAGCTGTCTCCATAGCCTGAAATAAAAACGAAATTGCTAAGCCCAAACTATTACGGTTTAGTCCTGTAGCATAGTTTCAAGGAGAATAAGCTTAACATTATTTCAATTGACTAGGCTTAAAAAAAATTATATCAGAGTAACTACAAGTTATAACTTACAAAAAACAATTGCTAGAGAAGAAGGAAAGAAAGTATATTAATGTCCATAGATGAGCAAATCAGATAAATGGGACTAGAAGGTACAAAATGTCATAATGTCAATGTTGGAGTGCTGAAGGAAACTCCTATGCATAAATAACTACATATAAATATAAAGTATACAAGGGGATGAACACAAGAGGTAAATCCTCGACAAAGAAATAGAAATAGGTACTACTCAATGCAAGAAGAGAAGCATAAATATGCACTAGAAATAGAAAAGTAGATAGCACTATCATTGTCTACCATTATGAACATACCAATACATAGATTGAGAATTTCCTTAAGGGAATGGAACAAACTAAGTTCACTCAGGTGGATAATCTCGAGGGGAACCATGTTGGAGCTCTCCTAACATTCAAGGCCATTCAGAGAAACCTGGTAATGGTTACCTGATTGCTCAACCTAAGATGGGAATCAGCTGCACTCCTGAATCGAGCGCTAGAACAGGTATGTCTAGGTGACCTCTTCACAAATTTAGGTGGTCTCCCAACGAAAGGAAGAAATAGAAACTTTCCAAGTACAAAAGTAAATTGGAGCTCTAATATGTAAAATCAGTATTTATGAATAGTTTTTTATATGCTAAGATAGACTAAAAAGCACACAAAATATAGAAACATCTTATGAAAGAAGAAAACTATTCTGGGGGTCGTTGCCAATTGCCAATAAAAATATGTGTTTGGGGCCTCAACTATGATCATATAGTTTTTGCATTCGTACATGTAGTTATTTAAGGTTCCTACTAAAGACAAGCTCTTTAGGCTTAAGGATGTTTTATTTATGTATGCTAGAGTATTACTGAAATAAATAAAAAGTTATTCAACTTGTAATCATCAGCTTTACACAAGGAACATTAAGTATAACTGATTGCATAAAATTTTAACCATATTTACAAAAACAGATGTAGATATCTCAAACTTTTCCCTTGATATCATAAAAACATCCCTTGGATGGATTCTACAGGAATCTCATATATGCTATGTGTCTTGTTGGTTCCCCAGTCGAACACAGTTTCGGTGTCTTGAGTAGACTCTAAGGGTATATTTCTGGTCAAAGTATGGTGGGGAGTGTACCCCCCCAGCCTAGAGGTAACTGGAGGAGATCATGTCTCATGGCCGACAATGAAGATAATGATCTTGTTGATGATGACAATCAACATGTCCATCCATAGAATCCCAACAGCCCCCCTCAAATTGCCTCTTCTACTTTGGATCAGCCAAGCTCATCACGTCCAATCAACACAAGTCTATGGGAAATGGTAAGTAAACATCACCATGAGGTATCTTAGTCCTTTTTTCATACGAGGTGTTGTGCTTAATATACTAGGCATGTGAATGAGGATCATATCTTAAAGTTGGATAATGGAACATAAGCTCAAGAAGTTATGTTTGTTTCCTTGTTTCACCTTGGTGCCCAGCATTTGTACCCTAGTGTAATGTCCCCACTTTGGGACATCACAGTGCAGAGGTTTATGATGACCAGAGTAGCCAGATGGAGGTTATAGCGAGTACAGGGGTTATTGAGAGGCATTGTGGGGTCCAGCTTGCATTTCTCATCATATTCCATCATTATGAGCCATTCC
>ML817900.1:24358-38517 GCA_009831015.1 Picea engelmannii
TCACTTCTAACACACACTTCACTTGCTCATTCTCTTATGAGGCAAGTTGCATCTTCAAGTTGGAGAGAGGAGAAGAAGGGTGGCACATCTCTTGGAGGAGGATTTTCTGTATTGGTTGAGTTATCTCTTGAACTTTGTATAAGTTATTTATGATAAGGAAGTTTTGCTGGGTTTTCTTCCCCTAGATGGTTTCCCAGGATAAATGCCGTGTCTATTGTGGATGTGTATTTCTCAGTGATCTTGTGCTTATTATGCTCTTATCTTTATGAAATGAAAAGAACTATAATAATGGCATAAACATTAACAATACTTCTCCATAAAAAAATGAAGGACCTTTAAAAAAACGAAAAACACATAATTAATAAATGTGGACCGCTTGTTGGGGGAATGCATTTGCAATGTATTTTACTTTCCTTGCATATGGCACTCAATGTGTTGCTAACCTCAAGTGGAATTGTGGTGCTCTTTACTTTCCATTGCATATAACACTCAATGTTTTGGACCATAATAAATTAACGACAATAAAGGGTTTGGAAAAATGTTGCATTGCAAATGAGGATGAAACACACCCTCTACAAAGGCACCCATAAATGAGACAATATGAGCCCTTGTACGTCAAGAAACCCCATGCCCAAAAGTCACACCCCCATCCATCTCATACTCTTTTACATGACTCAGAGAGGGTATTCTTGGGAAACACTCCTTGACTTGGTGATTGATCTACCCAATAGGGCACCATGACAACCCTCCCATACTTAAATTTGGAAAATTTTATAAGGTCTTTGAGCATTTATTTAGTTTGAAAAGGGGGGATTTAATGCACATGTTCGGGTGGTTATTTTATTAAATATAGCTTACTTGGCATTGTGTATGTGACTTGTGGACCCCTCGAGGGCGTACTTGTGGACCCCTGGAGGGCGTACTTGTTTTTTCTTTGTAGGACCTTTCTAGGTGAAGAGCCATTCCATGGAGGAATTATGCCATTTTGACCTTCATGGGGGGTTGAAGACCCCAATGATGGACGCCATACCCCACAATATGGGAAGAGGACCTCAAAGCTCTTGTGCACATAAGGTGATGAACCTTGCCCTTAGAGGCACCTTGAAAACACTAAAGGATGGCATTGTATCCCTTTGCACTTAGACAATGGCCTTTGGAGGCCTAGGACGTCACCTTCTAAGCCTTGATGTCATGTGGAGGCTATGGTTTTGGTGGGTTTAATTGTTCCGGAAGTGATGGATGTGGCTTGTGTTAGAATATGAAAGATTGTGCTCGTTTTACCATTCACAATACTATTGTTACCCAACAATAGGCTGAAGCCACCCTCCGAGCACCTTAACCTTGACAGAGAATCACTCCGAAAGAAAACCCTAGGCTAGATAGCCAAACAAAGGGTAGCACACCTTTCCCCAAGGATAGCGCATCAAAAAGAGATGATCAGATAGTCCAAACCCTAACCAAGAGATAGTCCAAGCCAAACGTGATCTGCTAGCTGCAACAGCTGCAATGGCAACTCTCCTCAAACCTGTGCACAAGACTGGGCACTGCAGTGCGCACAAGTTGCTGCTCTACAATTCTGAGACTGCCTGCCAGAATGAGAACTGACCTCCTGTATTTATACTAATTCTGGCTAACTACTTGGGCCGACTTCTCATTCTGGGTATCTGTCTGTTCAGTATATATTAATTATTTTGGCCGACTTCTTCTCTTGGAGGCTAATAACCTAATACAAGTTATCTTCTTGAGCCGACATGTCTTCTAGGGTTATTAGCCAACTCATTAGGGTTTCTTCTTGCTTCCCGAAATATTCTATTCTCGTCAGGTCTACACGTGGAGATAAATACCTCCCGCAGCTACCATAATATCAACACTCCCTCCTAGCTAGGGAGGTATTATAGGTAATGGTCTTGAGCACAAAACATACCATTCACCCGCTAGCATCAACATAGTTGTATAGACTATCTTATGACTAAATCATGAGCACCATCATCACTATCGGTGCCATCAACTACATCATCTCTTGAAACCATACTCCATCTGAGTAATCAAACATGATGCTGGAAAAGTCATTCACACCACAGAGTGATACAAGAGCCATTCTTCTAATCTGGACATATGTCTTAGAAGAGTAAATGTTCTGAACCATTTTTCGCCTGGGAAATCTCTTTCCTTTGATTATCCATCTAACTGATAATCATTTCCAATACTGTTGATAGTCTTCAAGGCAATTGGAACAAACTAGAACACA
Source organism: Picea engelmannii (assembly GCA_009831015.1). NCBI lineage: Eukaryota > Viridiplantae > Streptophyta > Pinopsida > Pinales > Pinaceae > Picea > Picea engelmannii. Next base: position 26,607 of record ML817900.1, read on the forward strand.
ACTGTGTCTATCCATAGTAGTACATAACTACAATCCAATGGTACACTACCACACCAAGTAACACACAAGTACTTGATCAGTAACATATAGTCACAAAAAATGGAACACATCCACCACAGTAGTACACATCTACTGTCATACAGTTTTCATAACAATCATCTGATATCAACCTGCACAGAAACAATGTTATGATATAAACTGAATCATCTGGGCCAATATTTCACTCACATCTGTGAGGTTTGAAAGAATATCTACCCTCAAAAGGTAAAACGTTAATGATGAGCTGTCTAGACTATTCTTCTCAATCAAGGAATATTAACTGTCCTGATTTTTGAGCCTGGACCATTCCCCACCTTGGGCCATTCCTCCGACACTAAACAAAGTGTAACCTAGAGAGAATGAATTTTCCCTAAGGAATGCCTGTCCCTGATTTCTAAGCCTGGACCATTCCCCACCCTGGGCCATTCCTACGACACTAAACAAAGTGTAACCCAAAGAGAATGAATCTGCCCTAAGGAATGCCTATCCCTGATTGCTGAGCCTAGACCATTCCCCACCCTGGGCCATTCCTCTGGCACTAAACAAAGTGTAACCTGGAGAGAATGAATACACCCTAAGGAATGACTTTCCAGACCATTTCCCTTGTTAACCACAAGAGGAAAAGACTGTCCTGTATCAACCTCCAAAACAGACCATTCCTCATGTTAACCACAATGAGAAATCGTTGTCTGGCAAGACGGGCCAGTCTTCTTGAGTAACCCTCAAGAAGAGAGACTTCCCTAGACCACTCCCCATGTTAACCATAATGGGAAGTTGCTGTCTATGATACATCAACAATCTGGACCATTTCCCATGTTAACCACAATGGGAAATCGTTGTCCGTCAGAAATCTCAATCCACTTTCCAAACTTGAAAGAATCTGCTCATCTTGGACCATTTTTTGAACTGATAAAATGACTTTCCAATAATACATTAGTGCTCCCTCCCAACCTGGGAGTCTTCATTTTCCAATAAGGAATTCGTCTCCACGATCTCCAACTTGAGTACACAAACTCTTTCATCTTGGACAAAAGATTTACCAAAAATGTCTTCTTATCTGCTCATCTATGGAGATATATATTTGAGAACCACTTTCTTCTTTCTGGACTTCATCACGGATAATGTAATGCTTGACCTCAAATTTACTTTGGTATGGAGCACTGGTTTTCTCTGAAGGCTTCAAGTAGCTTTGATCAATATAGTATATCATTATTGGGAAACTAGAACATATCCATGTGGCGCTTCTTCTGTCATCATGAGATCTGATCTACTGAGTAATTATTTTGATACAATATCTCTGTTATAGAAAATCTTTACCACGCTTCTGCTATGCACTGGAGGTTCTTCACCAAGTTATCTTTTTCCATCTGCATACAAGAGTCTCTTTCTGGTATGCCTAAAAGTCTTGAGGTTGCTTTTCTTTGTTCAATTGCTCGGGAGAACAGTCTTTGCATTTATCTGATGTGGAACTCCGACTCATGGATGTTGTGGATGATGTAATGACTCATTTAGAGATATGTCTGGTTTACTGGAGCAAGTAATCATCATAGTCTTCTCCCTCCATCTGGGAGAACCTCTAGTTCTAGATCTTGCAATGCTTTCATAAGTCTTCCATACATTGTTCTTCATCACGATTTTTAGTTCCTCTACTTTATTGCTTTTAGTGAGTTCATATCAGGCTGGTAGTATTGTGATTCTCGATACAATGACTGGTTGTTCTGGCTTCTCTTTCTTGGAATCTTCATGTTTCTTCCTCATGTTTCTTTTTAGCTCTTGGGTCCATGGATTAGATTCCATGCCCTAAAGATTCCATTTCTTTATTTCATCATAGGATCACGAATGTGGATGGACAACCAGGGATACTTTAAGGCTTCTCTTCGAAGAAGACTTCTTCTAAGGTTGAACTGAACACGTACTACTTTTCATGTTTGCTACCATGGATATATACTTCATCATCTTCAATGGATCGTAGGATTAGCTCCCTCCTAATCCTTTCTTCATGTATGAATACATGCTCTTCTTTATGGTGATATATAATCGACTCCCTCCATCTAGGAGAGTCCATGTTTCCGTCTGCATCCTTATTGTCTTCTACAAAGCGTCATAAGTCTTTCTCCAATTTTCTCTTGATTGTTGACTTCTTTCTTCTAGGTTTCTTCAAGATTGATTCTGATTTTGGCTTATCTTGTAATAGATTCCACAAGATTTGTTTGATATATTTCATCCTTTCTTGTATATTTTCTGACTTGTACAATGATAGCAATCCTTATCTTGTTGTTCTTCCATAGGTGTAGTTATTCTTGGAACATATTATCTTCTAAGAGATAGATATACAAGATATGTATAGAGATTATACAAACAAGATGTGTACAAGAACTAATTAGAAGAGTATTGTTACCTTCAGAAGAAGAAATCTCTTTCATCCTGCTTGGTCTTCTTTGTAGGTTCCTTTTCTTCGACAACTGATGCTTCATGTTTCCCCTTCCTTTTATTTAGCTCAGGACAATGATTCTTGTAGTGACCATACTTTCGACAGTTGAAGCATTGTACTTCTGAAATATCTTTCTCTTGATTTGGCTTCCTCCTTGAACCAAACTTCCTTTTGTTTCTAAAATTCTTGAATCTTGCTGTGAAGGCTTGATCATCGTGCCTCTTTTGGGGTTTCTCTTTTGCACTGATCCTTGATTCTTCTTGAGAACAACAAGTTCAAAGTTCTTCAAATGTAGGATACTCCGTCCTTGTGTTCACGCTTGCGACAAATGCATCCCACGTCTTGGGAAGACCATTGAGTACTATGTCTACCAATTCCTTCTCTAAAATGATCTCTTCAATAGCTTGTAGTTGATCTCTTAACTAGGAGATCCTCAGAAAGTATGATGTTATGCTATCATCATCATTCATCTTCATGTCACGTAGCTCATTCTTTAGACTCATTACTTGTCCAATGTTTCTGACTGAGAAGAGGTTTGTTAGGGCATCGTACATCTTCTTCTATGAGTCAAGGTGGGAGATGTAGGGTATCAAGTGGTCTTTTATGGAATCTACTATGATACTCATGGCATTGATGTCACCGTCTTTGGACTTCTCCATAGCTGCAATGTTCTGTGGTTCCTTCTCTTTTCCTTCTTCAAACTCTGGCTTCACGATCTTTCCTTTCACGATATCCAACACTTTATTCTTGGCAAGGATGAGGTCAATCCTTGTCTTCCACGCTTTGAAGCTAGAAGCTCCATCTAACTTGTTTTCTGACTTCATGGAGTAATTCATGGATGCTTTGACTTGGTCAACCCTAGATTTGACCAAAAACTCAAACTTCACGTCTTGGCTTGCTGAGAGTGTCAGGAGATGCGCTAGGATAGGGTGCACTGATCTATTCGGAGATTAGGTCAATCCATTCACTTAAGGTGCCTCAACAAGAGGATTAGGGTTTTTGCAACTGGACCTGCTAGTAACCCTAGTTGTAGTGTTTTGGTGATTGCTCCTGCTAGAAACCCTAGTGGCAGTTCTTCAACGAGCTCAATATCCTTATGGCTATGCTTCCTTCCAGCGGTTAGACTGAATGAAGGAGGTGTGGGCCCATAACCTATTAGAATATGAAAGATTGTGCTCGTTTTACCATTGACAATACTATTGTCACCCAACCATAGGACGAAGCCACCCTCCGAGCACCTTAACCTTGACAGAGAATCATTCCAGAAGAAAACCCTAGGCTAGATAGCCAAACAAAGGGTAGTGCACCTTTCCCCAAGGATAACACATCAACAAGAGCTGATCAGATAGTCCAAACCCTAACCAAGAGATAGTCCAAGCCAAACGTGATCTGCTAGCTGCAACAGCTGCAATGGTAGCTCTCCTCAAACCTGCGCACAAGACTGGGCACTGTAGTGCGCACAAGTTGTTGCTCTACAATTTTGAGAACTGGCCTCCTGTATTTATGCTAATTTTGGCTAACTGCCTGGGCTGACTTCTCATTCTGGGTATCTATCTGTTCAGTATATATTAATTCTTCTGGTCGACTTCTTCTCTTGGAGGCTAATAACCTAATACAAGTTGTCTTCTTGAGCCGACATGTCTTTTAGGGTTATTAGCCAACTCATTAGGGTTTCTTCTTGCTTCCCAGAATATTCTATTATCGTCAGGTCTGCACGTGCAAGTAAATACCTCCCGCAGCTACCATAATATCAACAACTTGAAGGAAGAAGATGCATGATGATGACACTCTAGCTCATGAGAGATTGACGCATGGACTTTGGAGGCCCAATGACTTGCATCTTAAGGCTCAACGACACCCTTCTAGGGAATGACGTCACCCTTTGAGGGTTTTAATTTATGTAAAATTCATTTTTCTAAATTGTAAAGGAAAATAAAGGGAGTCGGCCTCCTTTTAATTTGTTGTTGACATTTTTATGTGGACAAATTGCTTTATATGACCTCATATAAATAGAGGCCATTAGATTTTCATTTTAGACATAAATCACTTGAGAATTACATAACTCTTGGCTGAATTTTTTTCCCTACTTGGGCAACTCACTATCTCTTGTCTCTTATGCAAATGGATGCTTTACTTGTCTATTGGTGGAAGAAAGGATAGAAACTTCTCTTGGATGCTTGTTCTTGGAAATTGTGGTGGAATATCTTTGATAAGTGAGCGTTTTTCATGTTATCTCTTGGATTAGGTAAGGAATTTATGCAATCTTGTGTGTTTCTTCTTGATTTCAAGGTTAGTTTTTCAAATCCTTGGAGGAGTATAAAGGCATGCAACCTCCATCAAGGAAATTCTCTTCATTGTTATTGAAAAGGCTTAAAGGATTTCTATAATGAGTAAAAAGGATTACATCCTTGTAGCAAGACCTTTCTAAGGTTTGTTTACTCTAGGAAGTAAAAGGGCTTACACCCCTAGAGGAGTAACAAACCCTATCCATTAACAAGAGACTCGACAACCCAATAGATAAGGCAATAATATGCATTGAAGATTGAATATTGTTGCATTGGTAAACGTGAATTTTGAGATATTGAATTGTTCAAGTGTTGATCTAAAATCTATATGGTATTAGCTCTCTTATGCCCTAAGGGAGTCTTGATTTTCCAAGTGATCTAAGCTGTAATAAACATTCAACTACAACCAATAGGACCTCAACAAGCTCACTCTCTTCCACTCTTTTACTCACTTTTTCTATCGGTGAAATTTACTTGCAAGCTGTCATAATTGATCCATTGTCTAAGAACTATTGTTTGAGTGTCTTACTTGTTGATTTTAATGGCTAGAACTTGTTGTTGTAGAAATTTTTTTCTACAACCATAAGGCTATTATAAAAATCCTCTAATAACACTTATTAACAACCCTCTCTTTCTATCAAAGTCTTGGTTTAAATATTGGAAGGTTGTCTACTAATTGCTAGCTTAATTTTCCAACATCATACACTTGATTTTGATGGTTTAATTTGTAGTTGTCATAGTCTCTTTACTACTAATATATATTTCCATACTGCTGCAATTTTGGGACAACAAGGTTTCTTGCTGATTCCCCATTGGTTTTGAGGCTTCTATAATCATATATTGTCTTGTTCGAGCAAGTCTAACATTTTTTTGTAGGTAAACAACCTTGGAAACCATTTACCACCTCCTAAAACTCTTTCCCCAAGCCTCATTCTCATCCTTGACCTATAGGTGTACTCTTTGAGCTCCTTACTTCTCTCATCACAATCCCCCTAGGGTCACCTAGGAAGCCTCCCTTGTGTTGGAATTGTCATTCACTAAAATGAGGGGGACATCTATTGAGGTGACAATGATAGGTGTTCCCAGTGGTGTCACACACTTGGTGTTTGGGTTGGGATTTTCTCAAACTACAAACTATGCGATAAATTTTTTGGTGTCGTTGTGGGGGAGGATTTTTAATCCTTTCTGACCCATAAAGACATTTGAGAAGTTATCCCAAAGCATTTCCCCTAGATTTATCGACGAATCCATTGGAGGGAAGTTCCCTTTTCCTTTTTGATGATCTTTTCATAAAATCATTTGGTGACTCCACGACCTAAGAACCTATGTTTTCTGTAAAACTATTCCCCAAGGAAAATTTAAGCCTTACAAGGTTTAAAGAAGAAGGCCTCCTCATATTTCTCCTGTTTTCAAAACCTTATTTCAAGGTAGAATTCCCCTCGCTCCAATTTTTTTCCTTGGTCCGACAACCTTTACAAGCCATTAAATATGACCACTATCCCTGGGCATCCCAATACCATGCCCAAAGAGTCCCACAAGTGGTTGCCAAAGTTCATTGGGAACAATGTTGTCACACCTGAAGAACATCTTGAAACTATTGGTGTGGCCATGGAAGACAATGGTATAGAACATGAAGATGTTGCGATGAAGATACCAGTTATGTCTCTTGATGAAAATGCTAAAAATGGGTATAAAGGCTTGCTCAAAAATCACTTGGCATCCTGTGAAGCTTTTACTAAATTGCTCGAGAGTAGATGGAAAACACAGAAGGAAAACGTAATGCTATTAATGAAACCCACTCAAATCAAAAGGAAAGAAAATGAAACAATGAAGGAGTTTGACACTAGATTTGACAACTTGCATAGTCAAATCCTGAAGGACTTATCTCCAACAAAAGCAACTATTCTCCTCCTTTACTTGAATTCTTTCAAAGGATAGTTTGGTTTTATTGTGAATGAAATAATGCCTGAAAATTTGGAAAAATATTGACAGTATAATGCTCATATTGAATAACATCTTATCAGCTCAAAGATTGAGCCTTTTTTAGTTCCCTCGTATCGAAGCAGAACCTAAGACGGAGACTTCAACCAATAGTGTACAAGATCCAATTGCACTCTTGGCTCCAAAGTTTGATCAAATGAATGTCCAGTTCCAGAGTCAAAACCATATAATGAACAGGTTGAAAAATTTAGAAAGGAATCATTCTGCTTCAATACCTCAATTTATCAAACAAGAGAGGTAAAAAACAGGTTAGAAACCAAGGCCACAACAAGAGGCGAAGGTGCCTGACACCTTGGATCCTGTTGGGATGGTTAGTATGGAGGGATCACCATGGTGTTTTCCTTTTCAAGAACCTCATTCAGAACATGTGTGTCTGAGACAAAGGGAAGAAGAAGGTCAGGGCCCTATGGACATATTGAACTTCATTGATATAGTTTTTACCCACTAGGATGATGAACACATTGACATCACTGAGAAACAACTTCAAGATATTAGGAATCATGCACCTAGACAAGATCGGTTGGAAGTATTGAACCAAATGGATGAAGACTTGAAGGACACGTTGAGAAAAAAGGAAGTTCTGACATACTCAAGAAGAAACAAAGTGCCAGTCACACCACCTCAAGAAACAAAATAAGTGCATCCACCTCCTCCACCTCTAGTTCATGATTTAATTCCACAACCTGCACTTGCAGATGATGAACTTCACCTAAATATATATGTACCAGACATGATGGGGACGATGAATATGTCAGTACCCGTGGTAGAGATGTGCAAGATTCCTTTTGTAAGAAAAGAAGTTTTGAAGGAACTGAAGGTACAAGATGAAATAGGGGATCCTCTGGTCATCCTAAATACTATGTAGCATGGGATGCGGGGAGAAGAGGACCCTCCTTTCTTTCTTTCCTTGGGAATAAATGATTTCCATTTGAATAATTGTATGTTAGATTGGAGCCTCGACAAATGTGATGTCTCTAAAATTTATGAAACAACTTGGTTTGAATATAACTCGTCCTTATGGAAACATTTGTGGTATTGATTCAAGAAGGGTGAAAGTATAAAGTCTCATAGAATATGTGGAGGTATATCTTCAAGCTTTCCCCTACATCATCATCATCATGAATACAATTGTGATTGATGTACCTGATGCTTGCGGGATGCTCTTGTCGAGAAATTGGTCTGTGACCCTTGGAGGTTTTATCAGTATGGACCTCACTCATGCACACATCCCTATGGGGGATGGGATGTTTGTGATATTATATAGTCAACATGTCGCAAAGAATCATGTGTTTGATCCAAATAGCGTTGATTATTGGAGTGATTGTGAATATTATGTGGCACCTCAGGTTATTGAGTATGATCCTTAGGATTTACCTTTTACGCAAGAATATTTTATTGATACATACTTCCGAATATAGATAAGTATAAATAAAATATTGTAGAATACGAGGGAAAGGATATGGGATCCATTAAGATACTCAATAAATATGAGGATAATAAAGACCAAGAATGAGAAAAGGATATCAAAGAAATGGTAAAGGCCGATCCACATACACAACCTTATATTGAAGACATCTGTTATGTTGATTTTGACGATGGAAGCCTTTCCTTCATGTGGGATAAGATGGAGGGAAAGCCTAAGTATGATAAGATGAGTGAAGTTTTATGGCTAGGCCCTTACATCGTCAAGAAGAAATTTGAGAAGGGAGCTTACTATTTATATACCATGGATGGGAGGAAGATTCCATTATCAGTTGATGGGTCTATCCTCTGACCCTATATTGACGAGACTTGATCTCCATGGGCCTCAGGCCCTAGGTAAGTAGGTAGGTCATTTTTATTTCTTGTATTTTCATTTTATGTGTTAATAATAGTGTAGTTGCATTTGTTTCATGGTTTATTTTCATCTATGTAGTTGTTATGGTACATTTTCTTGAATCATATTACATGTTAGTTAAAAGTTTTCGAAAAACACAAAAAAATTCTTTTTAAGGAATAGTTTTTAGTAGTTGAATTTTTAAGTTTTGATTATATGAATAAAGGGTTAGAAATCCACCCCTCGATGCTATAATATGTTGTTTGAGTATGTTTAGGCACAATTCTTACCAAGAGATGCTAAGGTTCTCATCCATGGAGAGAACATGTTCACATGTAGGAGGCAGATGTTATCCCCCCAGGATAGGGGTAACTAAGGAGATGATGTATCGAGGCCCATAGGTTGAAGACATGGAGTGAAAAGAGCCATATGAGCATGCATATCCCCTCCTCACACCACACATCACCATTGATCGACAACACCAGTGTCCACCACACCAGCTTGTCCCACAGAGGGAAACATGTCTTGCTTCATGAGGTAACAAGTTCGGTCTCGTGGTAAGTGTCATTTTAATAATTGAAGCATTTGAGCATGTTGTAAAGATTCCTTTCTTGATTATTAAGACATTTGCTTGGAAATTATACCTGTTGCCTCATTTCACCTTGGTCATTGACATGGTTTCCTAGTAAGTGGGTCACCCTCGGGAAAAGGGTTTCTACTAGGGGGTGTCCTTGAAGGGTCATCGTACCCTTCCTGCACATACTTATCACTTTCCACACCTCTTCCCTTTCATTTCATCATATTTTTGGTTTTTAGGCTTATTGATTCCAAGAAGGGCTTATACCTCATTTCATGGGAAGAAGGGGCTAAAGGCCCAAAGGTGTTGTGGTTGGAAAAATATAAAAGCCATAAATTATCATCTATATGATTACCCTAAGGTCCCGAGAGAAATGAAATCATTCTCCATAAAAAATTGAAGGACCTTATAAAAAAAGAAAACACATAATTAATAAATGTCCTGCTTGTTGGGGGAATGCATTTGTGGTGTCTTTTACTTTCCTTGCATATGGCAGTCAATGTGTTCCTAAATTCAAGTGGAATTGCGATGCTCTTTACTTTCCATTGCACATAACATTCAATGTTTTGGACCATACTAAATTAACAGAAATAAAGGGTTTGGAAAAATGTTTCATTGCAAACAAGGATGCAACACACCCTCTACAAATGCACCCATAAATGAGACAATATGAGCCCTTGTGTATCAAGAAACCCCATTCCCAAAGTCACACCCCCATCCACCGCATACTCTTTTACATGACTTCGAGAGGGTCTTCTTGGGAAACAATCCTTCAATTGGGGATTGATCTACCCAATAAGGCACCATGACAATCCCATACTTAAATTTGGCAAATTTTATAAGGACTTTGAGCATTTGTTTAGTTTGAAAATGGGAGATTTAATGCACTTGTTCGGGTGGTTCTTTTATTAAATATATATTACTTGGCATGATACATGTGACTTGTGGACCCTTGGAGGGTGTACTTGTTTTTTATTTGTACGACCTTTGCAGCTGAAGAGTCATTCCATGGAGGAATTATGCCATTTTGACCTTCATGGGGGGTTGAAGACCCCAAGGATGGATGCCATACCCCACAACATGGGTAGAGGACCCCAAAGGTCTTGTGCACATGAGGTGATGAATGTTTCCTTTGGAGGAACCTTGCCAAAACTAAAGGATGACATAGTATCCCCTTTCACTTGGACGATGGCCTTAGGAGGCCTAGGACATCACCTTCTATGCCTCGACATCATGTGAAGGATAGGGTTTTGGTGGATTTGATTGTTATGGGAGTGATGGATGTGGCTCAAAGGAAGAAGATGCATGATTATGAAACTAGCTCATGATATATTAACACATGGCATTTGGAGGTTCAATGTCACCCTTCTAGGGCATGACATCACCCTTTAAGGGTTTTACTTTATGTAAAATTCATTTTTGTAAATTGTAAAGGCAAATAAAGGGGGTCAACCTCCTTTTAATTTGTTGTTGACATTTTTATGTGGACAAATTAGTTTAGATGGCCTCATATAAATAAAGGCCATCTCATTTTCATTTTAGACATAACTCACTTGAGAATTACAGAACTCTTGACTAAAATTTTCACCCTACTTGGGAAATTCACTATCTCTTGTCTCTTATGCAAATGGACATGTTATCACACAGTTTTTAGGATAGGTTTAAGTAGCTTGAAGTCAAGGCTCACACTGGCGTAACATGATCTTCCCCACCCACTGTCACCTCGATGGGGAGCTCTTTCTATTTAGGGTGTCTAATCCCAAGGGAGACATCCCTAGTAATCTGGGGTTCTGAAGGAAAAGGATTAGGGTGTAAGGCTTCAAAGTTTAAAGTAAGCTTTCCCTTCACATATTACTGCCAAAAGGATAGTCAAAGAAGAGATATTTCACTGAAAGAGCACCTGTTTGCGAGACAAGGCAAATGAAACTAAAATGTGCATACAATGATTAGTACTTCAAAATATCAATGACTATCTTAAATGCATATGAGCAATAATGAAAGTAATTATTGACGAAGTCAATGATTGCAATTAAAGCTAAGAATTATAATATCACTTCCTCAATAAATACAAAACGATACTTGCATTCAATGTATAAAATCAGTCTTTATTATATCTCAATGCAATAAATGTGCTCATACACCAATATTGTTGCTGCATCACTATACAATTTAAGGGTGACGTCAGCCTTAGTTCTAGGTTAGTTTTAAGAGGTAAAGATGGTGGATGTTTTGCAAATTAAGTCAATGAAAGCAATCTATACCTCAATGCCAAATCAAGAGGTGAAAATACCACAACGTTTTAAGCCAAACAAGAGTTCAAACAGGTATGACGTCACCTTAGGGTTAGGGTTAGGTTAACTTAGACAAAGAAGTGAAAGTTTTGCTAATTGGCCCAATGAAATTATTCAACACCTCTATGGCTATCAAAGGATGAGTCAGTCGCAACTTTTAGTCCAAATGAAAGTTCAAATAAGGCAAGACGTCATCAACAAACTAGGGTTAGTAGAAACTCTAGGGTTAGTTAGGGTTTCAATTCAAGAAAGTTTAAAAGATTGTGTTGAACATAAAAGACTCAACATTTTGGTTTTAGACTAGTGCCTTGGGTTAATGGAGTCAATAAGAGAGGCTAAAGGCTTGGAAGGATTCAAACCTAAGGACGGGAGAGTTAGGTTTGATGGTGCTGCAATGGCAGGGCCACCAAATCAAAACCCTAAGGGGAGGAGGCTCATTCTGGTGTAGCTAAAGCTAGGCCTCATGCTCCT
>ML817900.1:50828-61937 GCA_009831015.1 Picea engelmannii
TGTGGTAAAATCCTATGATACCCCCAAAACAAAAACATAACCCAAAGTTACCAAACTTAAAAAATACGTGGTAAAATACTATCGGGCTTAAGGATGGTGAGAAGGTAAATGCACGAGAACATTTCGATGAGCTCTCCCACTCTAATGAGCTAACACTTCGATGGATCCATTGGACTCCAATGGTAGCTCACACTCTAATGGCGCCCACTCCGATGGATCCATCAAACTCTGATGGTAACTCACACTCCGAGGGCACTAAACTCCGATGGACTGTCTTCGTGATGGCATAAGACTTTAAATAAATATTTAAGTAATAATACTCTAGTGTCATAGCTTCCTGATGGTATGAATAATATTTAAAATAAGCAAAATATTAAAATGTAAACCTAAGTGTGATGCACATGAATTGGAGAAGGTTTGACTTACCAGAAACCTTTGGTAAAATTAGAGTGTAAAACCTTCAGATGGCACCATTTCAATGGGCTATCAGGATGGGTCCATTCTAATGGGAGCTCTCACTCTGATACCATAAGCTTCCAATGGCCTCATTCCTTCTGATGGGTCCTCACACTCTGATGGGTCCATCAGAATCTGATGGTCAAGGAGGTGAATAGAGATAAAAATTCAATCTCGATGGCTTGACTCTGATGGGTCATCCTGATGGGGTTGAAAAATATTTAAATAATGCTAAAAAAATGAATAATCCTAAGTATAAGCTTCGATATGGTGATGTATTCGGGAAGGGGAGGAGGGGATTCCAAGAAAGAGAGGAAATTTTTTGGGAGGAATGGATTCTGGATTCTCGGGAACGTAGGAGGTATGTCTTAATGGTAATTCTCAATGGGAGTTTACCATGAAGTGAAGGTGAAGCCAACGGAAAGAAGCCTGTTGTAATGGCCCAGTTTAATTAAAGAAAAATGCAAGTAAATATTTAACCATGTAATAGTTGGATCTACAAAATTACCATAAAATAATCCAAATAACCATTAAATCTTCCTTGAAATTCTTATTGAGATGAGCACTGAGAGGAAGGAAATTACCCATGGTGATATTACGTGTAACAATGACATGAGGAAAGTAGCCACACCTTGATTATTAACGTGACAACCACAACACAAAGTGGGGGATGACTTTCCACCCAACCGTAGACCTTGCTACTCTAATATTTACTAGCATGCCACCCCTAAGCCATCAATATGTTGGCAAATTTTTAACAGACAGCATATGCTTGTCATTGATGGCAAGTACAACATCAAAGATGGCATGAGTACAAGAAGAAGTATCAAAAGTATTTTAGGAAGACGCTACAGAGCAAGCTCGATAAGTTCAGAAGAGATAGTGCAGAGGATTGTTGGCAGGTTTAATAGGAAAAGTGAGCTTGTCATTGATGGCAGGATCAGAGTGTGCATCGATGGAAAAATAGGAACAAAGTAAGCTCAGGAGGAATTAGCGCAGAGTCGAACGCAGTGCGTAGGTGTGCACCAGAGATGAGGTTAACTCATTGCCAAAGCTCAAAAGAGATAGCGTACTCAGGACCTTAGGCAGATCAAAGGTTGAGGCCCTTGACACTTAAAAATTCTTCCAAGTAAGAAGGATGCGTAAGCTCGAGAGGAGAAGCGTCAGTGATTGTTGGATCCCATCCCAAATCCCCGATGACCGTCAGATATGAATTCAGACAAGAAGAATGCGCAGAAGAGGAGGACAAATCTTAGGCGTTAGATTTGAGCGTAAGATCCGACCATCATTGGATAAGGGAGAACCATCGCGAAGTGGAAAAATTGCGAGAAGATCTGGGCTGTAGGATCTGGGGTATCTATGAAGGATCAATAACCGTTAGATATGGTGAAGCTTCAAGGCGGATAAGTCCAAGAGTCATTCAACTCTCCAAAACTGTGAAGGAATCCTGGCTTTCCATCGAGAAAATTCATGGACCGTTGGATCAAGAGGATGCATGGAGAAAGATCAGAGCACCACAAAGACTCCATTTTGGAGTTTCGCAGGTCGTGAAATTCAAAGGAAAGAGGTTCAAACTCGCGATATGCAAATTCATGAAAAGATTTGGACCGTTGGATCACCAAGAATTGTGGACCATTGATCAGGCATAAAGAAGGTCTGTGAAGTGTCAAAATCATGAAAAGATTTAGACTGTTAGTTCCATAGGACACGTGGAAAAATATCGTCATGTCGATGACTAGAAAGTCAAAGGAACAGGGTTCCCTAACCTCTCGAATTTGCGATATGCGAAATCGCGAAACAATCTTAACCGTCAGATCGAGGTTTGATCTGGACCATTGATCAGACTCCATCTCAGAGTCTCGGCTATCGCGACTTGGAGTGATGAGAACCTCCATCTAAGGAACAACGAGATGCGAGATTGCGAAAAGATTAGGACCGTCGGATCACCAAGAATGTGGACCGTTGATTTGAGCTCCATCTCGGAGTTTCGCCTATCGTGACTTGGAGTGACGAGAACCTCCATCTAAGGAATTGCGAGATGTGAATTCACGATGAGATCTGGACCGTCAATACACCAAGATTCTAGACTGTTGATCTAAGCTCCATCTCAGAGTCTCGCCTATCATGACTTGGAGTGATGAGAACCTCCATCTAAGGAACAACGAGATGTGAATTCATGATGAGATCTGGACCATCAATTCATCAAGATCATGGACCATTGATCAGGGTCGATGAAGGTCATAAGTTCATGAAAATACCGAAAAGGTGAAATGGATGTATCCTGTGGTCACATCGGTGGAAGATGGGGGAAAGAGCTAGTGCAGACAAGCTCCTTTTTGGAGTTTCGGGGATCGTGACTGGGAGTGTCGAGACACTTGGTCACACGAATGTCGAATTGACGAATGTCGAAATGCTGAAATGAATGCAAGATCCCATGGAGCCAATCCAATGGTGCAGGTGAATTTGAGTATGATCGGAGGGCTAATGTTGCTCTTCACAGTGTAACTACTAGAAACCATTGATGGTTTCTGCCAGAAGATTCGAAGATACTTTTGTGTGATCGCCAGAGGAGCTGAAGAGTCTCCAAGCTTCTTCCAGTGAATGAAGACTATTCTTAGAGGGGATTGACAGATGGATGAGCATTGAAGTCTATAACTGAAATAGAAAGGATAAGCTTGACTGTGCCAGAGAAGACGAGGAGTCTCAACTGCCAAAGAGGCTAAGGAATCTCAGAAGAACACCCAGTGATGTTGGACGCGTGGTGGGAACCACCAGAGAAGCTGAAGAGTTGCGATGATTAGGAAGAGCATTCGAAATGTGGAGGAGATCGACGCAATGTGAGGATGTAGAGGCATTGCACACGTTGCATGCACAAGGTGCACAATAGCTATAAGTACACGGTACAGAGAAGAGATGGGTTGTTGTTGCTGTTGGAGTTGTTGTGGTTGTTGTTGTTGTGAGCGATGGAGGTGTAAAGAAGGAGGTGGAGTGCAACAGCTGAAATGCACAGAAGACAAAAGGTGCATTGAAGAGGAATGGCGCACATAGTACAAAAGATAGAAGAACAAAAAGTGCAAGGTATGCAGGTAGGATGACAGTGAGGCAGACAGAGCAACGAAATCTTGCAGAACAATGATGAGACTAGTAAGTTGTTGTTGAACATTATATCACTAGAATAAGTTTCAGTAATTCATATTGATTATCCAGGGTGGTAGGGAGGTGCTAGGGAGGAATGTTGTCCTCATAGGTTCAAGTGGGTGCTTGAACACAGGGAGTTGTAGCTTCCATCTGGTTGCATCCAGAGAAACCAGGGTGGCAGGGTGGTGCAATGGAGAACTCTTGTTCTCTGTTATACAGGTTGGTGCCTGTATGATTGGAAGTTGGTGCTTCCATCTAGTTGGTGTTGGAAACATTCAGGGAGTTGGTGCTTCCTTCTAGTTGGTGATAGAGAAACTAGGGAGTTGGTGCTTCCTTCTAGTTGGTGCTAGAGAAACTAGGGAGTTGGTGCTTCCTTCTAGTGGGTGCTAAAGAATACAAAGAGTTGGTGCTCTCAGCAAGTAGCAACTTTCAAAACTGAGGTTGTAGCCTCATTATGAGTTGGTGCTCATATGTATGATAATGTAAAGACTATAACTATTACTTATCATATAAAGAAAAAGAGGTTTTTACCCTGTATGGGTTTCCTCGGGAAATATTTGTCTCTGTGTTTCTCATATATGACTAATGATGAATGTGCCATTGTTTATTTCCCTGCATTATTGTGATCATCATTGAGTGCCTTGTAAAGATTTTAAAAGAAGCATAATTGTTTAAACACGGTAACAACTGATTCACCCCCCCCCTCTCAGTTGTCCAACAGTTGGTATCAGAGCCGACCCCTTTCATCTAAGGGTAGATCCTAGAGATTAAACATGTTAAGCCATGAAGGAAATTCAACCAATAAGGCTCCTCTGTCAATGGAACAAACTTTGCCTTTTGGAAAGTTAGAATGAGAACCTACATAATGGCTTTAGGTGCAGATGTCTGGGATGTGGTAGATACTGGTTATGTAAAGCCAGTTGTACTAGCTAATAAGGATGACAAGCTGGAATTTAGCTTCAACACTAAGGCTATGAATGCTATCTTGAGTGGGCTTGCAGAAGCAGAATTCGTAAAGGTCATGCACCTGGGAACTGCCAAAGAAATGTGGGACAAACTCATTAGTAGTTATGAAGGTAATGAGAAGGTAAAGGATGCCAAGCTTCAAACCTACAGAACACAGTTTGAACAACTGAAGATGAAGGAAGATGAAATTGTTGGTAAATACTTTCTGAGAGTAGAAGAAATGGTGAATGCAATGAAAGCACTTGGTGAAAAAATTGAGGAATCTTCTTTAGTTAAGAAAATCTTGAGATCTCTCCCAGATAGGTTCAACCCAAAGGTATCTGCTATAGAAGAAATTAATGATCTAAAAAACTTGTCTTTTGATCAACTTCTAGGAATGTTGACTGCATATGAAATGAGGATAGTTATAGATAAAACCACCTCTAGAGAAGCATCATTTAAAGCAGATATGAATGAGGATTGTGATCCTGATGAAATTGAAGCAAAATTCGTGAGAAGATTAGAGAAAGGATCATGCAAGTACCAAGGTAAGCTTCCCTTCAAATGTTTCAACTATGGTAAGATAGGTCATTTTGCAAATAAATGTCCACACAAGAAACATGATCAAAACTCTGAAGATGAAGAGAAGCACAAATCAAGAAGATTTGATAAGAAGAAAAGTTTATGTGTAAACAATGATGACTCCTCAGAAGACACCGATAGTGATTCTTCATGTGAAGATAAAGTAAATGACTTCATGCTTATGGCCAAAGAGGATTATGATATTTAAATCATAGGCAGTGATGAGAATGATGAAGAAGTTGTGGTTGATATGGAAGGAGAACTGATCAGTGCATTGGAAGAGATTGACAGACTAAGAATTAAGAACAGAAAGAAAAAACAATTGCTGATACAGTTTGAGAAAGACAGTAAACAGCCCGATGAAGACTTTGCCCTACTAAAAGTGGAATTAGAAGAGGCAAAGAAAATCAAAGATATTCTAAAATGACAGTTATCAGAAAAGAAGGCTAGATGTGAAGCATTAGAACAAGAAGTAGTGAAAACTAGGAAAGAGATGGAGAAATTTCAAGCCTTGTTCAATCAGAATTTGTCAAGTATCAAAGCCTCAGAAGAATTAACTTTCATTCTAAATCAGCAAAGGAATCCAAAGTTGAAAGTTGGCTTGGGCTATGAAGAAGGATCAAGTAGTGGTCAGCCAAGAAACAAGGAATCCATCAAGTTTGTCAAATCTTCAACCAATGACAACAACAAACCTGCAGAAACAAAGGAAGACAATCAGCCATCCAGAAGGAGTAAAGAAAAAGGTGCCAGAACTAAATCTGTAGAACAAGGAAATAATACACTCCCTGCTCAAGGAAATCATCAGTATGGAAGAAATCGATTTGCTCAAAGAAGACAACCATTTTCCAGGTACAAAGAATTTTTCTATTGATATTGTTTCTACTATTCTAACTTTGGTCAGAAAGTTGTAAATTGTTCCTTAAGACTTAGACACGAGCAATTAAGTTTCCCAAGGAATAAATATTTTCCACAACAAAGAATGATACAACAAAGTAATAAACCATCACAGATTGCAAATTGCCAAATTAAGTCTAGAGACATGCAACTGAGGAGGTCAATAAATAATAAATAGTCAATGAGTAGACAACACTGCAACAATAACTTTGACTTATTGAACAATGAGATTGAATGTTATAACTGTCACAACTTTGGCCACAAAGCTGCAAACTGCAATCTGAAGAATTACAAAGCAAATCCAAGGATAAAGTTCTTAGATAAAAAGGCCAGCACATGGAAAAGGAAAGATAGTGAAAATGTGATCTAGCACTTTCAATTCAAAAACAAAAGGCCTCCGAGAATATAGAAAATGGATGTTGCAAGCACATGACTGGAGACATGGATAAGCTTCTGTCCATAAGTAAAAGCAAAACAGAAAATGTGATCCTTGAAAATGATGAACCGGGTAAAATCAAGGATAGAGGGATGGTGAGTTTGAGTAATGAAAAAGGAGATGCCCAGTACGTTCTGCTTGTGGATGGTCTGAAACATAATTCGCTCAGTTCAAGTCAAAAGTGTGATAGAGGTAGTGAAGAGGTGATCACATCCAAAGAGTGTAAGGTAAATGTAAACTCAGGACAAGTGGTGAATAAAAGTATAAGGACAAACAATAATGTTGATGTTGAATCCTCCCCTGCAAAAAAAGAAGAAGATTCGGATACAATAAAAGAATGTTCAATTAACATTTATCCCACAGAAGAAGTAGGAGAAGAATCATGTCATAATCTGGAAGCAAAAGTTTTGAAGGTTGAGAAGTCAAATACCCAAATCAAGTTCTTGAGCAGTTCCATGACCCTGGACAAGGTCTTGGATAGCTAGAGATCACCAAATGACAAATCCCGTATTGGACTCAACAAGGTAGAAATCAGTGCTCCTAAGAAACCTGATACAAGTCCTTCATTTGTGAGAAAGAAAAGCAGGTATGAGAGTGGGTGTAACAATTTCTCTTGTGATTGAATATGGAGATAAAATCCCTGGATTGAATGCATCATGGAAGAAAAATGAAATTGCAGTAATAGAGATCGATGAGATTCAATGGGGAAATCCAAGGGCTATTTAAAAAGTACAAGCTACAATTGCACAGTGTTCAAGTAGGACAATGACATTCACAACAACAACATTCTGATGTACAAAATGATATACATGACATCTTGTAGAGATAACAAGAGGAAATACCTTGTCAAATAAAGTTAACCTTTAGGAACAAAAGGGGAAAAGAGTCAGAAGCAGAGAGATAAGAGTAACAGGGGGAGTCATCCACTTATGAGAAAAAAAGGTTGATGAAGGAGTCTGATTAAGAGAGGTGAGCAATTTTGAGTATTCTACAAAGGATACAACGGAAGCTGAGGATGAACAGGTCCAAGAATCAGAAAAAGAAGACTATGGTTTGGATACAAACATCTGCAGGCCTCAAATAAGAGAGTCCTTCCTATTAGGGGGAGTTTGTGTTGGTCTTAATATTTGATACCTCCTAAAATTACTGCCACAGCTCAGGGGGAGCATGTTCTCTTTGACATTGATGTCAAAGGGGGAGAAACAAATCCGGGTGCCTTTGTTGCCATCAATGCCAAAGGGGGAGATTGTTGGCAAATGTTTAACATACATCATATGCTTGTCATTGATGGAAAGTACAATAGCAAAGATGGCATGAGTACAAGAAGAAGTATCAGAAGTATTTTAGGAAGACGCTGTAGAGCAAGCTCGATAAGTTCAGAAGAGATAGTGCAGAGGATTGTTGGCAGGTTTAACAGGAAAAGTGAGCTTGTCATTGATGGAAGGATCAGAGTGTGCATCGATGGAAAAACAGGAACAAAGTAAGCTCAGGAGGAATTAGCGCAGAGTCGAACGCAGTGCGTAGGTGTGCACCAGGGATGAGGTTAACTCATTGCCAAAGCTCAAGAGAGATAGTGTACTCAGGATCTTAGGTAGATCAAAGGTCGAGG
Organism: Picea engelmannii; assembly: GCA_009831015.1. Classification (NCBI taxonomy): domain Eukaryota; kingdom Viridiplantae; phylum Streptophyta; class Pinopsida; order Pinales; family Pinaceae; genus Picea; species Picea engelmannii. Next base: position 58,889 of record ML817900.1, read on the forward strand.
CCCTTGACACTTAGAAATTCTTCCAAGTAAGGAGGATGCATAAGCTCGGGAGGAGAAGTGTCAGTGATCGTTGGATCCCATCCCGAATCCCCGATGATCGTCAGATATCAATTCAGACAAGAAGAACGCACAGAAGAGGAGGACAGATCTTAGGCGCTAGATCTGAGCGTAAGATCCGACCATCGTTGGATTAGGGAGAACCATCGCGAAGTGGAAAAATCACGAGAAGACCTGGGCTGTAGGATATGCGGTATCTACGAAGGATCAATAGCCGTTAGATATGGTGAAGCTGCAAGGCGGATAAGTCCAAGAGTCATCCAAATCTCCAAAACTGTGAAGGAATCCTGGCTGTCCATCGAGGATAGTCGTGGACCATTGGATCAAGAGGATGCGTGGCGAAAGATCATAGCACCACAAAGACTCCATTTTGGAGTTTCGCAGGTTGTGAAATTCAAAGGAAAGAGGTTCAAACTCGCGATATGTGAATTCACGAAAATATTTGGACCGTTAGATCACCGAGAATTGTGGACCATTGATCAGGCATAAAGAAGGTTTGTGAAGTGTCGAAATCACGAAATGATATGGACTGTTGGTTCCATAGGACACGTGGCAAAAGATCGTCATGTCGCTAACTGGAAAGTCAAAGGAATGGGGTTCCCTAACCTCTTGAATTTGCGATATGTAAAATCGCGAAACAATCTTAACTGTTAGATCGATGTTTGATCTGGACCGTTGATCAGACTCCATCTCTGAGTCTTGGCTATCGCGACTTGGAGTGATGAGAACCTCCATCTAAGGAACAGCGAGATGCGATATGGTGAAAAGATCAGGACCGTCGGATCACCAAGAACGTGGACCGTTGATCTAAGCTTCATCTCGGAGTTTCGCCTATCGCGACTTGGAGTGACGAGAACCTCCATCTAAGGAATTGTGAGATGCAAATTCACGATGAGATCTGGACCGTCAATACACCAAGATTCTGGACCGTTGATCTAAGCTCCATCTCGGAGTCTCTCCTATAGCGACTTGGAGTGACGAGAACCTCCATCTAAGGAGCAACGAGATGCGAATTCACGATGAGATCTGGATCGTCAATTCATTGAGATCGTGGACCATCGATGAGGGTCAATGAAGGTCATAAGTTCACTAAAATAGCAAAAAGGTGAAATGGATGTAGCCTGTGGTCACATCGGTGGAAGATGGGGGAAGGAGCTAGTGCAGACAAGCTCCTTTTCGAAGTTTCAGGGATCGCGACTGGGAGTGTCAAGACACTTGGTCACACGAATACCGAATTGCCAAATGTCGAAATGCTGAAATGAATGCAAGATCCCATGGAGCCAATCCAACCGTGCAGGTGAATTTGAGTATGATTGGAGGGCTAATGTTTCTCTTCACAGTGTAACTGCTAGAAACCATTGATGGTTTCTGCCAGAATATTCGAAGAGACTTCTGTGTGATCGCCAGAGGAGCTGAAGAGTCTCCAAGCTTCTTCCAGTGAATGAAAACTATTCTTAGAGGGGATTGACAGATGGATGAGCGTTGAAGTCTGTAACTGAAAAAAAAAGGATAAGATCGACTATGCTAGAGAAGACGAGGAGTCTCAACTGCCAGAGAGGCTGAGAAATGTCAACAGAACACCCAGTGATGCTGGACACGTGGTGGGAACCACCAGAGAATCTGAAGAGTTGCAATGATCAGGCAGAGCACTCGAGATGGAGGAGATTGGAGCGGTGTGAGGATGTAGAGGCATTGCACACATTGCATGCACAAGGTGCACAACAGCTATAAGTACATGGTACAGAGAAGAGATGGGTTGCTGTTGCTGTTGGAGTTGCTGTGGTTATTGTTGTTGCTTTTGTGAGTGATGGAGGTGTAAAGAAGGAGGTGGAGTGCAGCAGCTGAAATGCACATAAGACAAAAGGTGCATTGAAGAGGAATGTCACATAGAGTACAAAATATAGAAGAACAGAAAGTGCAAGGTATGCAGGCAGGACGACAGTGAGGCAAACAAAGAAGCAAAATCTTACAAAATAGTGATGTGACTGGTAAGTTGTTGTTGAACATTATATCACTAGATTTCTCTTTACTCCTTGGGCGAGATTATGTCTATGCCATGAAAGCTATCGTGTCTACTCTTTTTCGTGTGATATCTTTCCCTTACGATGGATGAGTTGTGACTGTTGATCAACTTTCATTCATTGACCCCACCTGGATTGCCTCCCTGAATGGTTCGTGTATGCAGACAGTATCGCCCCCACCACAGATCAATTATGTGGCGTTGTCACCCATGGCTTCAACTTTTGATGAGTCCTTTGTCTAGTATTTGAAGCTTCCTTTCATTCTCCTTTGCAGTTGGATGAAACGAAGCTTGGGGGGCATTTCCCTCAGCCTCTGGGCTTCATGCTGAAGTTAAGCCGCTAGTTTATAAAGCTGGGGGCTAAGTACCAACCATCCATGTGTTATGCATTGGGAAATCGCAAGCATAGTTTTCTATGGTTCAAGCTTGTGTAAAAATGAAACCACTTACCTCAAGCATAGTTTCCTCTGGTTCAAGCTTGTGTAAAAATGAAACCAGGTCCAAGCATAGTTTTGTTTAGTTTTTAAGCTTGTATAAAAATTAAAATCTATCCCAAGCATAGTTTTGTTTTGTTTTTAAAGCTTGTGTAAAAATGAAAACAATCCCGAGCTTAGTCTTTGTTTTTTTCTCGTGCTCGTAAATCAATGAGAATGTAACCGAGTATACTTTTATCACTTTTTTGGACTCGTAAAGGTTATATGAAAAAGGAACCCCCCTGGAGTCCTCTTTAAGCTCTTTTCAGGCTCTCTAAACATGAAAAGATCGCGGAGCGACCTTGCTATTTTCATGCTCACTAAAGTATTTGAAGTAAGCGTCTAGTGAGCGATACTTTATCTCTTTTTCGGTCTCATCCAGACTAATTTACGAAAAAGGAACTGAGAGAGTTCTCTTTTAAGTGTTTTTCCAAACTCTATAATCTTGAAAAACCTTCGAGTTTTCTATCTCTGGACTCGTTAAACAAACATTGACAGA
>ML817901.1:7810-20980 GCA_009831015.1 Picea engelmannii
ATATATACCAATCTATCCCTCTCTCCTTTATTAGGTTGATATATTATTTTCAGTGAAATTTTATTCGAGGTGAATCTACTGATGGTCAAATTCAAGTTTGATTGACAACATCGAAAGAAGGTCTAAGTCGAGGTAGATCAACAACAATTCAAAGGTCAAGGAATTCGACCGGGTAAATTTAAATTCGAATATATCGATGTCAAGTCAACCAAAAAGAGGTTTAAGTGCAGACATGAGATGAGCGACTAGATACTAAATGGAGGTCGATTGGTAAACCCAACTTAGAGTCAACTGTAACAGAATCTCGAGATTTGCAGGGTTTGTAGCCAATGATATGCATGGATCTGTAACCACTTTTGGGCACCAATATTTAGGATTTTTCATGTTGTAAAGCCTATAAAGAGGCATTTTGTAAGGTTGTAAAGGCTAATGTTATAATACACTTATCCAAGTGAATGCATGTGTAGTTGCGGGTTGTTGGTCATGTATATGTAAGCCGAATTGGCTACAAGGTTGTTATTTCTTGAGCAAGAGGGTAGGAAGTCAATTGTGTCTTAGGTGTGGACTAAGGTTAGACATGTAACCTTTTATTCTGAATGAATAATACAACAAGAGAGAAGAGTGATAAAAGGAATGTTGGCTTTCTCGGCTAAGGGTTTCTAGGGTAAAATCTTGGTGTATTGTGTGATTTTTTGTGTCATGATTTCTTGATTAATTCCTTCTTCTCTTCTGCTAGGATTAGTGTGGAAGTGTCCTACATTTCCTGACATGTGGTATCAGATCTTAGGTCTTCCTTGACAAGTGAGTTATTAGAGTGGTGTAAGGCTTTGGTGAGTATATCAGATCTTGATTTTCCAATATTGAATATGAGAACTAACCCCTAGGTATAGTAAGAGTCGTAAGTCATAAAAAAATTTAAAGAACACGGTAAAGAATGGAGAGTAGTTCCATAATAGATATAGAAAGATTCAATGGCCATAATTTTGAGCTTTGGAAGCTTAAAATAGAATATCTTCTTGTGGATCAAGAACAATGGAAATCAGTTTGTCTACGTACCCATTTGACAGGCATGTCGATGGAAGAATGGGAGAAGCTTGAAAGAAAAGAAAGAAGTACGATACGACTTTGTCATGTCGATTTGGTACTTCTGAATGTCTCAGGTGAATATTAATACAAGAAACTATGGGAAAACATGGGAATCTTATACCGGTCGAAATATATGGTAAATAAGCTTTGTCTCAGAAAGAAACTGTATCTTCTGAGGATGAGTGATGGAAGTTGGGTGATTGAGAATTTAAATGTGTTTAACACTATGTTAAGATAGTTATCGTCTATGGATAAAAATATCATTGATGAGGAGAAGTGTATCAGCCTATTATGTTCTTTTCCAGACTCCTGGGATATCTTAGTTGTGGCTATTGGGAGTAATACAACCACACTAGTGCTAGAGGACGTGGTTGCTTCTCTATTATCGAAAGAAATGAGAAGAAAGAACATGGAAAGATTGACCAAATATGATCTGGTAGTGAGAGATCGATCGGTAGACAAAGTTAAAGGTAGATTCTCCGATAGAAATTTCAAGTCGAAGGGTAGATCTAAATCCCCCGTTCAGTCAGTGCAAAGAGATTGGAAATGTAGTAAAGATGGGAATTATAAGAAATGATTGTAATTCGAAGGAAAAATAAGGCAGTGATAGATCCAACAAGAAGCAGACGACTGAGAGAAATATGACCTTGGAAAAGGGAGGTGATGTGTATCTAGCGTTAACTAGTACACATTCAAATAAATATGTTTGGTTGATCGACTCAAGAGCATCCTATCATATGACACCACATAAAGAATGGTTATGTTAATATGAACAATATGATGGGGGTGATTTGTTCTTGGGGGATGACTCGAAAACCAGAATTGTCAGACGGGGAAGAGTCTAGCTGACACTGCAAGATGGGAGGAAAATAACCCTTCCAGGTGTGCTACACATTCCGGGTCTGGAAAGAAACCCAATACCCGTCAATAAGATGAGTGATGCAGGCATGCATACTCTGCTTCAGAAGGATTCGTGCAAGATGGTCAGAGGTGCGATGGTCTTAATGAGAGGATTTCGGATTGGTACCTTGTACAAGTTGTTAGGGAATGTCGACTCCACTAGATGCAACAATATCGTTGCTCCTAAAATCGACTCGAATCGAATTGATTTAGACACAAATAAACTCGACTAAATCCATGTCGATTCAAACCAATTCGCTAAGACATGATGAACTCAACCTAACCAAGTAATGGCATGAGAGGATGGGAAACATTAGAGAAAAAATACTTCGAGCTATGCAAAGAAAAGGTATGGTTGAAGGTTTTCCTTAATGTGTTTTGGAAGTCGAATTTTCTGAACATTGCATATATGGGAAACAAAATCGGGTGAGATTCTCATCTAGAGCGATAAGGGAAAATGGGATTCTAGAACTGGTGAATAATGATGTGTTTGGCCCAGTTACAGTGCCTTCACTTGGTGGATCCATATATTATGTCTCCTTCATAGATGATTTTTCCAGGAAGACATGGATATATTTCCTGAGGAAGAAATCAAAGGTTTTCGAGAGATTTAAGGAGTTAAAATCTCTTGTGGAAAACTAGAAAGAGAAGAGGATTAAAGTGCTAAGAACTGACAATGGTGGTGAATTATGTGGAAAGGAATTTGATCAGTTCTGTAAGCAGTGTGGCATAGCACACCAAAATTACACACCATATAACCCATAAAAAAATGGAGTTGCTGAGAGAATAAACCAATCGTTGATGGATAAGGCAAGGAGCATGCTCAGAGGTGTTGGGCTCACACAAGAATTTTGGGCGGAGGCAGTCGAGACTGCAATATATTTGGTGAATATGTCTCCTTCTTCAGTGATAGTTTCTCAAAATCGATCATCGGCAAATGACCCTCCATTATCTTTAAATAGAGATCATGGACCAATCGGGTGTTAATACACGAATTAATGGTCGTTAATATCGAGGAGAATATGAACTGCTAGATCACTCTATGTCGGGAACATATCGTGACCATCAAATTTCCTAACTACAAATGAATACTAATGCATACTAAAGAAACACACTTTTACCTAATGACACATTAGACCAAGTAGATATTAACTAACTCCTAAGTGTCTAAATATCCTAACATCCCCCCTTAAGAACAACTTGGGATAGGATTGAAGGATTTACAATAGTGACATGATATGAGAAGGAAGGAGGCATCATAGCCTATCCCCCCTTATAGACAACTTCTTGAACTCCTAACATGGATCGAAGTTTGGAAAACTTTGCTTCTATAAGAGTCTTTGTGAAAATGTCTACAACTTGATCTTCTGTAGGGAAAAAGAGCACTTCAATAACTTGATCATGAATGAGATTTCTGATGAAGTGTGTGTGTAGCTCGATGTGCTTGTTGCGATGATGTTGAACTAGGTCTTTGGTGAGCTTGATGGCACTCTGATTGTCGCACCAAAGGTTGGTTGGATGCTGCTACTGAAATTCAAACTCTAAAAGGATCTGTCAAAGCCACAAGGCTTCCTGACTTGCATTTACCGTTCCTCAGTACTCTGCTTCTGCTGAAGAAAGTGCAGTAGCCTACTGTTTTTTCGATCTGGATTATTTTCGACACAAAATGAGAGCGAAGATATAATAAATAAATGCATAGAGATATAGTGGATATCCAATAATATAACAAAAATGTATCAGATATGCAACCATAAACACAGAGCTAGAATAATACATAATTTTCTATTAATGAGCGAAAATGTACAAAGACTGTAAAAATACAGAGTGAAAGACTCGCTAGAATGGTGGCAGCTTATCTATGAGAAAATATGTGTCCTCTAATCGCATTCGCAAGAATATGATTTTACAATGAGGATCCAAAGGCCTTTTTTATCATAAAGAAAATCCAAAACCCTAACCTCGGAAGATGAAAAGCCAACAGTTTTGTGGACTCTGTTTTGGGTAGTTTGGTGTATCAATTTCCCGGGGGTGTAACTTTGGCATACAATATTTGTTTGGGGAGAACGATAGCTCGTTGGAAAGGTCTATCCGAGGACTAAAACAATTAATAGTAAATATCATGATGATATTTGTCGACCAGTAGACTCCCAAAAAGCATCATTTAGGGCCTCAAAACGGCTCCGGAAGTTCAGGACCCGAAAAACTGCTAAAAATAGTAAATTACCAAAATTGCCAGAAAATTGTTTTGAGCCAGTTGGAAAAGGTGGGTGGCCACCGATATCCACCTAGATCAATCCTCCCTCCTTAGGAAGAAATGGTCACCATTGCATTGAGTGCCCGAGGGAGAGGGAAAAGCGTTTGTTGAATCTACATCTTGATGAGTTGCTTGCCTTGTTGGATAAGTTGTGTTGCTTAGCTTGTGGAAGGTTTTCATGAACATGTGGCTGGAAGGGTTGGAACCTTTTAACCATTCTGGATACATGAGATGCTTGTGTGCAAAAGGAATCCTTACACTTTGTTGCAATATTGTCGACCTGTTTTTGTTGGATAGAAGGTGCTTGGGCCAAGGTTGTAGTGGTTGCAGTATCCTTTTGTTCACCTTTTGAACAGATTGTGAAGAAGTTGAATTTTGTAGTATGAGATACTACCTTGCGGCACTGTTTAGGTGGAAAAGTAGTCGGAACTACCTCTAGTATTATTTAGAGATGACCCACTAGAGAAACAATGACACTGCGGGGTCAAGACTCATAAACAGCATGACACTTCCACATATATGGTTGGCCCAAGAGAACATCACATACATCCAGTGGGGAAACATCACATAATACCTCATCCTTGAAGGGTTGGACATTGTATGACAATCGACACTATTGGCTGACAGGAAGATCTTGTCCCTTGCGAAGCCACCTGATGTTGTATGGCTACGGGTGTGGTGTTTTCGACAATCCTAATTGTTTGATGACCTCTACTGAGATGAGGTTCTCCTGGATTCCTCTATCAACAATAAAATGCAGTGTGGTCCCCTTCACCCACATCTGTGAATGAAAAAGGCACTCCCCCTCTTCAGGATCTATTGGTTCTTCTAGTTGAATTGTTGCGGTCACGACAATAGCAGTGGGGTCTAAGTCAATGATCTATCTTTTACCAGTATTTTCATAATCATATTCTAAATCAAGGTTTGGCTCCTTGTCTTTGATCTCATCCACCAATGACTGTTTTGAGCAACATTCATCGGTGTTCTGCCAGGGGATTTTGTGGAAATCACATGATTTTCCGGTGTCCTTCTTTGTCTTCCCGTGAACCTTCTTTTCATGTGGCTTGGAATGGTTTTTGGGAGACTATTTATTAGGGATGTCTTTATCATACTTTGGTTGTTGCAGATTTGCAGACCCAAACTCTTGTTTGTTCAGGTGCTTAAATTTATTTTCGATTTTAACAGCATATCAATAAGCAGCATATCAATTTTTCCAAAAAAACCGTTTCAGTTTGGATGTATCTGTGTAGAGCCCCATGGTATTTCAGGACCAAATGTCATTCAGAGTCTTTGATACCCATATTGGTGTGCAAGATATGGAAGGTATTGGTGAAATCTGGAATTGCTTGGCCCCTCTCTTGTCGCAGTGTGGTCTATCTCATGTACCAGTCCTCATAGTTGCCAATAGGGTAATATTGTTCCTTTACCGCATCCACAAAAAAATCCCAAGTGGGCTCAACCCCATATATACTAGACTCCTCTGTGGAACTTTTCTCTTAGTAAGTTTCCCACCAATGTTTGACATGGGGGAGATATTTAAGGAGTGTGAAGGTGATATTTTCCCTATCGGAAAAATTATGAACAGAGAAATAACCTTCTAACAGATTTAACCATTTGTCTAGGGCATCCGCATCTATCTGACCTTCAAATACGGGAATATAAAAATTAACCTGTACCTTGAAAGGAGAGATGCTTCCAAAGTGGTTGTTTGATGAAGATGTGCTTGTTTCTATCGGCAGGTGTTGAAGGATGTGGGAAAAATTCACCATCACTTCATCCCTCTGTCGCATGAGAGCTTGCTCAACCAACATATTGATAGGATTGTCTGATCCATTTTTTTTATTTTCTTCTTCCATGGAGGGTTTCATGGGTGTGCGAGAGCAATTGTCTTCAAGAGAGACAAGCTCGAGACCCAACTTGCTATACTCGAACCTTGTCGAGGACATGCACTGAAAAAAACAATCAAGAGCGGCCTTCTATGATACCAATGATCTGGATTATTTTCGGCACAAAATGAGAGTGGAGATATAATAAATAAATGCACAGATATATCACAGATATCCAATAATATAACAGAAATGTATTAAAGATGCAATCATAAACACAGAGATATAATAACACACAATTTTTTATTAATGAGCGAAAATGTACAAAGACTGTAAAAATATAGAGTGAAAGACTTGCTAGAATGGTGGCAACTTATCTCTGAGAAGAGATGTGTCCACTACTCGCATTCGCAAGAAGATAATTTTACAATGAATCTCCAAAGGCCTTTTTTATCTTAAAGAAAATCCAAAACCCTAACCCCGGAAGATGAAAATCCAATAGCTTTGTGGACCCTGTTTTGGGTAGTTCGGTGTATCAACTTCTCGGGGGCATAATTTTGGCATACGATCTTCGTTTGGTGCGCATGATAGCTCATTGGAAAGGCCTATATGAGGACTACAACAATTAATAGAAAATATCATGGGCCTATTTTCCAATCGGTAGATGCCCAAAAAATTTCGTTTAGGGCCTCAAAACGGCTCCAGAAGTTCAAGACCCGAAAAACTGCTAAAAATAGTAAATTACCAAAATTGACAGAAAACTATTTTGAGCCAGTTGGAAAAGGTGGGTGGCCACCAATATCCACCTGGACCATTCTTACAGGCCCAAGTGACAAGTCCTAAACCAAGGCTAAAAACATAACCTATAGTAGACTTATGATCATCAGGGTCATCGGCCCAATCTGAATCAATGAAACCAACCAATAAAGGATTCCCCCCTTGAACTATAATGTATCTCGAACTGAATTGTACCATAGACATAGAGAAGTATTCTATTAGTTGTTTTCATATGGCTTTCATGGGGTGTTTTCATATACCAAGAAATAAGACCAACAACAAAGGAAAGATCAAGATGGGTATGACTCAAGTATAAGAGGCTACCAACTAACTGACGGTATAGGTTGGCATCAACTTCAGGATAAGTACAGGTGGCAATAAGCTTGAATCCATACTGGAAGGGAGAAGGGGTTGTTTTATAATCATCCATGTGAAAGCGATGAAGAAGGTCACAAGCATACTTAGAATGGCAAAGAAAAATTCTTTCATTGGTTTGCAAAACTTAGAGGCCAAGGAAATAGTGCAAAAAACCTAAGTCTGTCATTTCAAATTTCTTCTTAAGGCTGGTTTTCACATGGTTTAAAAGTTTTGAGTCACTACCAGTAAGGATAAGGTCATCAACATAAAGGACAAGGATTATGAGATGGCTTCCTACTTTCTTGGTATGGACATTAGGATCAAAATGGCATCTAGAGAATCCAATGTCAATAATACAGTTGTCCATTTTGGCATACCAAGATCAAGGATCTTGCTTAAGACCATAAAGAGATTTCTTAAGGCGAAAAACAGTTCTAGAGTCATTATGTACATAGCCAAGAGGTTGTTCCATGTAGATTTCTTCTTGCAAATCTTTGTGCAAGAAGGTGGATTTAACATCCATCTGATGGACCTCCCATTTATGTGAGGCAGCAAAGGAAAGAACAAGGAAGATGGAATTCATTATGGCTACAGGGGCAAAGGTTTCATTATAGTCAATTCCTTCAACTTGGGAAAATACTTTGGCAACTAACCGAGATTTGTGTCTTTCAACACTTCCATCTGATGCATACTTAGTTCTGTAGACCCATTTACATATGACAATTTTTCTTCCTTTTGGAAGAGGTACAAGATCCCAAGTATCGTTGGCCATTAAAGAATGCTACTCTTCATTCATTGTTGTATCCCAATTTGGATGACCTGAAGCTTCTGCAAATGTATATGAATCATGAGTCTCTAAAACTTGAGCCAAAAGAGAAGAGGCTCACTAGAAATATGAACGTGTCTGACGATGATCTAAAGGATCACCGACAAGATCACCAGCTATGTCTCATGTTGAACGGACCCATCTAGGAAGTTGTGGAGTTGGTGCTAGTTCAGTTTCAAAGGACTCATCTGGAGGAAGGTGAGAAAGCAGAGGTGGATTTTCATTCTCACTGTCATCGTCTAAAGAAGAAACTAGAATAGGAACAGAAGAAGGCACAAACATCGAATTAGGCTTGCAGGCCAAGAGATTTTCATCAAATTTAACATCTCTTCTAATAGTAATTTCATTACAATGTGGTTGAAGAAGTCTGTAACCTTTGACATATTCAAAATAACCAAAAAATATACACTTCTTACTTTTAGGTTGCAATGCGTTCATTTTCTCATCACGAATATGAGCCCATGTTATACTGCCAAATACACAGAAGTGACTTACATTTGGTTTAATTTTAGTCCAATCTTCTTCTGGTGTTACATTTTTAAGATCCTTTGTGGGAGTGTGATTTACTATGTAATTTTCACATTTGATTGTTTCCACCCAATACTTTAGATTTAATCCCTTATATTGGATCATAGAATTAGCCATTTATTTTAATGTGCAGTTCTTTCTCTCAGCAACACCATTTTGTTGTGGTGTATATGGAACAATGTGTTTCATTTGGATGCCCTATGTAGTGCAGTAACTTGTAAATTTATTGTTCACATATTCTCCTCCATTATATGTTATTAACTTTTGAATTTGATGTCCATATTGCTTTTCTACAAGGGCCTTGTAGGCCAAAAAATTGTCAAAAACTTCGCTCTTAAGTTTTAAGAAGTAAACCAAGTACATATGGAAAAGTCATCAATGAAAGTTAAGAAATAACTGCACCTAGAAAAAGAAGGAGAAGAAAGTGGACCACACAAATCACTGTGAACAAGCTGCAAAGGGATCAAGGTGTGCCAAGAGGCACATTTGTCAAAATTGTCCCAATGATGTTTGCCAAGAACACAACCGGCACAAACACCATCTCTGCATGAAACAAGAGGAAGACGAGTCACCATCTATTGATTACATAGTTGTTGCAATGAGCGATAGTTTAGATGACCAAACTGCTCATGCCAAAGTTTTCTCAAGTCATCGTTATGAGCAACAAAAACTAATGAAAAAAATGATGACCCACAGTTGTCAAATTTGTACAACCTGGTAATATCATTAGCAATTCCAGTTGCAATAACATGCTTAGGATATTTTAGATCCTTGATTACAACTTGGTGAGGTGAAAACTCTATGGTTTTACCTTCACATGAATGAGTGATTTGATATACTGATAGAAGGTTACAAGAAAGACTTGGAACACATAATACATCATTGAAATGACCATTTTCTACTTGAATTGTTCCAGATCCTTCAACACTAAGATATCTATCATCACCAAAAAATATTTTCTTGGTGTTACATTCATTTAGAGAAAAAAATATGTCTCTATCCTTAGCCATATGATAAGATGCTCCAGAATCAATAAGCCACTCATCAGAAAAAGAAGTATAAGTTGTAATGAAGGAGAAACCAGAAGCAGAAAGTGCATGTCCATGAGAAGAAGAAGAAGAAGTAGAATTAATATTGATATTGTGCTTCTTCATAATTGCTTCTAAAGTTGCCATCTTCTTGAAACATTTGGACTCATCATCACCATGTTTATCACAAAAGTTGCAATGTCTTCCAATCTTCTTACTTTATCTTCTTAATTTTATATTTTTCTCCTTTGCCACCATTAGGAGTGAAAGTTGTATGAGTGAGTTTGGGACCTTTATATTTCTTGTTGTTGTGGTGAGGATGTTTCTTCTTGGGATTCTTGGGTTTATCTTTCTAATGGATGACTAAGTATTTTTTGGAGGTACATGCAATGTTGATCATGCCAAGTTGTACAAGCTTATCTTGCTCTCTAATAAAAACATCACAAAATTTATCAAGACTGGGTTTTTTATAAGTTGTCCCTAGAGCCTCTTGCATTGCATAAAAGGTAGAGCATCTTGCATGGCATAAAAGGTATATACAAACACAAAATATGCACTACCTAGCTTAGAAAGAATAATATAGATGCAACGATATTCTTCTATCTTTATCTTACATTATTCACATAAAGTTATGAGTGTTTTAAACTCAGATAGATAGTCTTCAATGCAATAAAAATCATTTGGACTTAAAGTAAGTACTTGAATTTGTAACTGTTGTGCTTGAATAATATTGTGTTTACCAAACGCCCGCAGGGGTGTAGACTGATTGGCAAGTCCGTGTAAATGGTAGGAACTATGTAAAAAGGAGGTCTCAAGGTCTATTCTCACCCCGCTTTACCCGGAGGGCGTGCTTGTGGGATGTGCGTTTCTCCCCAGGGGTTATAAGGCAGTCGGCAGGATTCGACCCCGTGTCACGCGAGTACGATACTGCCGTTGTTACCGATTCCCCTGAGCAAAAAAAAAAAAAAAATATTGTGTTTACCAAACATGGATTTAATCTTGTCCCAAGCTTCTTTGGGTTGATCAATTGATTGAAAGTGAAACCTTAAATCAGAAGAGATGAACATTCTGATTAATCCACGTGCTTCGTCATTCCTATTATCCCATTTGATTTTCTTATCATTATCAATGGGTGTTGTTTCATTTCCAAGGTAATCCGGTACAAGCCTTTACTTCTCAATATATCCTCTACATGGGATTTCCATTGGAAGTAGTTGGTGTTGGTAAGAAAGATATTACTTGTAGAATACATATTAAATATGTAGATAATATGGATTTAAAAATGGAAACTGATGATCTGGATGGAAAGATCTCGAAAAGTTATGTGGTTTAAAAAAAAGCGCCACTGAAAACGGACTTCAGATGTGAGAGTTATGCCCTTTTGAAAAAAAGCATAAATGATAACCAAAGTACCACGTGGTGGTGTAAGTTTCTTTGGGAAGTGACCCACTTTTATAAAGAGAAGTGGGGATCACTTTTACAATGAAGTTACTTTATAAAAGAAAAGTTTCATACAAAATAAATAACTCTAAAATAAAATATTAAAGCTATTTATAGTGATTCACTTGTATACTTGAAGTGAAATACACTTTACAATTTTAGCATAAACTTTTTCAAAAAAAATAACAAAAAGAGAGACTTGAACTCAAGACCTCTAAATTAATAAGGCAATTTTTAACCAAATGGTCTAGCAAAACATATTGTATTCTTTAGCAAGAGGATTGGGGTTGTTGTTGTTGTTGTTGTTGTTGTTTCGCTTCTCGATGACAACAAGGGTTATATCTCGATTATCTCTAGATGAAAAGATATCGAAAAGTTAGGCGGTTTAAAAAAAAACGGCACTGAAAACAGACTTCAAATGTGAGAGTTATGCCCTTTTGAAAAAAAACATAAACGATAATCAAAGTACCACGTGATGGTCTAATTTGCTTTGTGAAGTGACCCACTTTTATAAAGAGAAGTGGGGATCACTTTTACAATGAATTTTCTTTATAAAAGAAAAGTTTCATGCAAAATAAATAACTCTAAAATAAAATATTAAAGCTACTTATAGTGATTCACTTTTATACTTGAAGTGAAATACACTTTACAATTTTAGCATTAACTTTTTCAAAAAAAGTAGCAAAAATATAGACTTGAACTAAAGACCTCTTACTTAATAAGGAAAATTTTAACCAAATGGTCTAGCAAAACATATTGTATTGTTTAGCAAGATGATCCGAAATCGGATCCAGAAGCCTGACAGGGCTTGAAAAATGCTCAAAAATGAAAGTGCTTAGAATCTGACAAAACCAATGCCATTGCATTCGTCTCATCTTCCCGATTTTGGCGGTATATTTACTTAGTAAAACAGGCTCTGTATACGAAATTTATCGCGTTCTAATCAGAAGCCCAAACAGGTAAAAAGTCAAAGGTCAATTGGTCAAAAAGTCAATGATGATGACATCAGCATGTTGACTGTACAGGAGATGATGTGGCACTCTCTGGCTGATGGTGATTGGGTAGGTTTTCTGACAAGGCATACATGTGGCAGGCAACTGGACCAGTCAATAGCTGACAAGTGGCATTAATTTGTTAAATGGGGAGATGCCACGTGGCCCAGTCATGGGCAACCACGTGGCACCCAGTCATTAGTTGAAGTGGCATGTTTCAAAAAAAAAATTGGAGTCCATGGGATTTGAACCCACAACCACCATCAAGCCCAACAACTTAAGAAATGGTTCTTTACCAATGCGCCACATTATTTCTTATGTTATAAAACCCACAATATTAAATATATTGTATGGTATTATGGCGCATAAAGGAGAGGGCTGGGGGCTAAGCCCCAGCCCGTGGTCGTGTAAACCCCCATATGACCAGGATTAAAGGGGTGCGCGCCATTGAAGGGGGATGCATCCATATTATAACTATAAAGTGGTTTTTTTAACTACTTTTTGGGTTTTTATTGTAATTAAGCCTATTTTTAGTTAATTTTCTCCATTTTTGGGAGTTATTGGGTAGTTTTGGAGCCTAATTTTTGGGAGGAAGTTGGGGATGAGCAACCAACTTTCCCATATATATAACCAAGGCATGTTTGAGGCCATAAGGGGGCATTCAGAGTAGAATAATGCTGAGGAGAAGCCAAGCCAAAGCCATTTTGAGGCAGAGAAGCTTTTGAGGAGTAGACACTGTCGGATCATTTCTGGGAGCTCTAGACGTCTGTTTTGCGTGTCATTTTCTTTGCATGGTTCTAGAGATATGGAAGAACATGAACAGATCAGTCTTGTAGCCATTTGTAATTGCAATGATGTACTTTTTATCTTTTTAACAGAAATAAAGAAGCCTCCCCCACAAAGAAAAAGGCCCGGAGACGTAGGCAAAGTTGTGCCGAACTCCGTTATCAATATGCGTGTTATGGTTTGCTATTCATTATTTCATTTCAGATATGCATATGTGTATATGGATTTTATAATTCCTCTTCTTTCCTCATTCTTTCACTAAGTTTCTCAAATGGTTAATTAACGCATGCAAAATTAAAATTCAACCATAAGTCATTAAAAGATCCTACGGATCAAGTGGTATCAGAGCTAGTTGACGTTTGGATTTGAG
>ML817901.1:22315-72387 GCA_009831015.1 Picea engelmannii
TGTTAAAGAAAATAAAACACTTCAAACAATGGAACAGTTAATGAATGCAGTGCAAGTATGTAACCAACCAATAATTGTTTCAAATGAAGTAATTGATCTTAAGCAAGAACACGACATGGTTGTTGAATGGAAAATCAATCATAAGTTGCTTCAAGATAAGCTCATGTCATGCAGATATCTTAAGTATATCAGTTCATTTGCAGTCGTCTTTTTGATGTTGTCATTAGCAATGTTTTCTACATGGATGATAGTGGCATCAATAAGATGTAACAGGGTTCAAATGGCTAACAATATACTGTCAGTTGTCATGATTGTGTTACAATTGATCTTGATGAGACAGGTGCACAGGACAGAGTTCAGAGACAGAGAGCAAGTCGAGTGGCCTATCCCTATCTTGTTGACTGGTTAGTAACCTTTTGGGGACCAAAAGGTCTTATTGTGGGGAGGTGTGATCCGAAATCGGATCCAGAAGCCTGACAAGGATTAAAAAATGCTCAAAAATGAAAGTGCTTAGAATCTAACGAAACCAATACCATTGCGTCTGTCTCGTCTTCCCGATTCTGGCAGTATATTTACTTTGTCAAACTAGCTCAGTATGCGAAAGTTATCGCATTCTGATCGGAAGCCCAAACAGGTAAAAAGTCAAAGGTCAACTGGTCAAAAAGTCAATGATGATGACATCAGCATGCTAACTGTATAAGAGATGATGTGGCACTCTCTGGATGATGGTGATTGGGTAGGTTTGCTGACAAGGCAGACATGTGGAAGGCAACTGGACCAGTCAATAGCTGACAAGTGGCATTAATCTGTCAAATGGGGAGATGCCACGTGGCCCAGTCATGGGCAGCCACGTGGCACCCAGTCATTAGTTGAAGTGGCATGTTTCAAAAATTGTTTTGGGGTCCATGGGATTTGAACCCACAACCACCATCAAGCCCAACAACTTAAGAAATGGTTCTTTACCAATGCACCACATTATTTCTTATGTTATAAAACCCACAATATTAAATATATTGTATGGTATTATGGCGCATAAAGGAGAGGGCTGGGGGCTAAGGCCCAGCCCGTGGTCGTGTAAACCCCCATATGATCGGGAGTAAAGGGGTGCGTGCCATTGAAGGGGGTTGCGCCCATATTATAACTATAAAGTGGGTTTTTAAACTACTTTTTGGGTTTTTATTGTAATTAAGCCTATTTTTAGTTAATTTTCTCCATTTTTAGGAGTTATTGGGTAGTTTTTGAGCCTAATTTTTGGGAGGAAGTTGAGGATGAGCAACCAAATTTTCCAGATATATAACCAAGGCATGTTTGAGGCCATAAGGGGGCATTAAGAGCAGAATAATGCTGAGGAGAAGCCAAGCCAAAGCCATTTTGAGGCAAAGAAGCTTTTGAGGAGGAGACACTGTCGGATCATTTCTGGGAGCTCCGGATGTCCGTTTTGCATGCCATTTTCCTTGCATGGTTCTAGATATCTGGAAGAACATGACCATATCAGTCTTGTAGCCATTTGGAATTACAACGATATACTTTTGAGATTTTGAACAGAAATAAAGAAGCCTCCCCCACAGAGAAAAAGGCCCGGAGACGTAGGCAAAGTTGTGTCGAACTCCGTTATCAATCTGTGTGTTATGGTTTGTTGTTCATTATTTCATTTCAGATATGCATATGTGTATATGGCTGTTATAATTCCTCTTCTTTCCTCATTCTTTCACTAAGTTTCTCAAATGGTTAATTAACGCATGAAAAATTAAAACTCAACCATAAGTCATTAAAAGATCCTACGGATCACAAGAGGATTGAGGGTGCTATTGTTTTTTATTTTGTTGTTGTTGTTGTTGTTTCACTTCTCGATGACAACAAGGGTTAGATATTTGTTAGCTTACCTGGAAGATGCACATTTTCCTATCTATTTTTTATTTTCCTAGACCGCACAGGGTGCAGGGAAAAGAGCATATACAGATCTAAAAGAGTAGCAACCCATAAATAAATAATATAAAACTGAAATAAAACCAAAGTAATACTCTGCAAAAAAATTTAAAATGTGTATTCAGGCTTTGTACCTCCGAATCTGACTGAAATGGTCATTTCTTGGGAAAACGGAAACCTTTTCAAGTGAAATAAAAAATGTTCATGACTGAGACGAGTGCTTCGGATGCAATGGAACATTCATCTCAACCCAGAAATGTACGAAAATGACAGAAAATGGAGATGAGACAACTTGGATTCACGATCTTGATATACAACGGGAGTGAGTCTTCAAACAGGCTTTGATACCATGTTCGACAACATAAGTATTCCAACAAAGGACGAACACCTTCAGTAACCACTTGTTGGCAGCCAATTCACATTTTTCCATTGTCTCATAACCTGCCTACACTAATGTTTTGCAAACCTTAATTTTTCGTTGCAATTCTCAAATAAACGACTCTTTTATTTTTGCGCTATTTGCACACTTACCTTCGTTTGTTTTCACGACTGTAAGCGTGAAAACTTGGTCTTTCGAAGTCGCATTAAAATCATTATGTAATTGTCGTTATCATTCCTTATGATATGCCCATTGCGTTTACATTTTATTTATCATTATGTAGTTGGCAAAACCCTTTTGGTCTGTACTCATTTGACATTCTTTGATTGATTATGTAGTTTCGTTTCATAAGTGATTGGTTTGTGATGCATCGGCGATTGGTTTCACATGTTATTTGATCATTTCACTTTGCACATTGGCCCAACACTTGGGATTGGTTTCAATTCATGTGTTTGGTTTTAAAACTATGGTAACCATTGCTTGTGTGAGTGATTAATAATTTCCATTGATTTCATTAATCGAGCAATTGACATAATTGTTAAACTATACAATAGTGGGTTGAATAGCTATAAGCGTCGGCGGTTGTACCATTGGTAATGACTATTCTGCATGGCAGAAATAGCTCCACCACCTTCGCACAATGTCATTAATGCTTATCCCTATCCTTGCTTCACCTCTGCTAGCATCGGGTAAGACTGTGAATACTCTGTTCCTGCGTATGCTATGATTCAAACCCTGGCTCATTTGCATTGCGCACCGTGTTCTCGGCTCCACGGCATCGGTGGTGCGAATTGAGCTAAACGATAGTCAAGCTTTGTTACTCTTTGACAATGCCCAGAAAGATTTACAAGATAATGGTTGGCTCACCTTTGTACAGTGATTCGAGGGTTTTAATATATTTGTTGCACATCAATTCGCTCTGAATTTTGATGGCTATAGGGCCAAGGTGGGTGACATTCAGTTGGAAATTAGTGAACAGTTCATTAGCTCTACCACCGGGTTAGCAACCATGGGCCAACAATGGTTTAAGAATTCTAAAGTTGAGGAGGTGCCTTGGACACTATTGTTCGTCTCACGAAAGGTCACATCCTGTGACAAAGGTATGCCGATTTCCACACTTAAACCAAGATGGCATGATCTTTTGATGGTGGTCAAACAATTCGTGACCTATGAGGGTCGGTATGGACTGGTTTTTCTCTACCACCTTCGTTTGTTAATGAATTTTATGGGTTATCCATTGAATATGCCTTTTTATTTCCAGCGAAGTCTTTATAAAATGTCTAAGAGGTTTAAAAGGGAAAAGGACGATAGTAGCTTGTTCCACCATGGCCTAATCAGACTCATCGTTGTTCATCACTTAAATCTCCATGGTGATAGTTGGCAAGATTTTATCTCTCGGAATGGTTTTGTTGATACAGAGCCTGTCCAAGTCGACAATCCTGTGGTTAGTGAAACCAAGGTCGAGCCACCCATGCCCTTCCATGTCCTACTGCCCTCTCCTAAACCCTCGGTCGACCCTGATATTGACTTACCCGATGTTGTAACTGAGAAGGTTGAGGCTATAAAAAATCCTATGAGAAAAAAGGTCAAGGGAAACCCCAATGTTGATGGAAAAGGTAAAAAGAATGCTCATCTTATCTCAAGAATGGGTAGGAATAAACCTAAACCTAATGCCGAGTAGAAGCCCATAGTCCTCAGTGAAGACTCGGACTCTGACATCGAACGCTTCCTAGCTAGTGAATACCCTTACTCTCAAGGTTTTTGCTCCGATCCACCCTATGATTTCATTTCTAATCTACCCCCTTGCCTAAGGAACAATCTGAGCTACCCTGGGATCAAGCTACCTAATGAAACCCTCAGAAATTTAACCAAACCCTCACTTGCCTTTTCGAAATCCGGACAGTCGTCGTGCAACTAGTGTGATGTGTGGTTGAAACGATACTACACAGACGTCCCTTTACTATAGTCAAAGATCCAATCATTGGAAAACCAAGTTGCAGTGTTGACCAGCCAAAGGGACAAGCTTCAAGCAAATGATAGGAAGCAAAAAACCACTGGTTCCATCGTATTTAGGAATGTTGAATCGGCTACAGCCGTCGTCAATTCCAAAATGTCATGATCAAGTTGTATGCTCATCATCCAGGTACATCCGAATTGCATTGGGCATGTTGGACAGTCTAGGAGATATTTGTGTGATTTAGTTTTTATTTTAGGTCCCTAGTTTAGTCAGACTTGGGATATCTTCCTAGATTTATGTAAACAGTTTTGATAACTTCCACAGGGATGTTTTACCCTGTGGGAGGTCTTTAAATACTTATTATTTTGTGTAATAAGGGGCATCCTCACTTGTGGGAGAACCAGGCTATGGATTTTTAATACAAACTGAGATGAGAGTTGATGTTATTCCTACAGCTTTCGCTTTCATAATATCAATCTTTTGTTTCAAGTTTTTGCATATGAGTTTGCAATTGGTTATAGACTACTTTAGCTATCATAATCTATTGCAGGATGATATGATTTGATTAATGTGATATCCATAATCTGATCTCTTTCATTATTTTTCAAAGTACAACAATTACTTTGTTTCAGTTAATGAATCACAGATTTCTCTTCTTCGTTAATTGAATCGTTTTGTATAGATCTTTGCAACAGGTTTATCTAATTGTGAAGATTTATAAATTATAAAATTGTTGTAGCTTTTATGTCTTGTTTGTCCTGTAATTATATTGAAGAGCACAGCAGCTTCTCGTTTACAAGAAGCTAGTGGATAATTCGGTTCGGGTTTCCTCCCTCCGATCAGCTGAGGCAATCATTTCATATAGGACAAACCTGGGGCGTTTCTTCAGGTTAGTTTGTTATTCATTTGATAGTTAATTTATTAGTATAGTTAAGTAATTTAGTTAGATACATGTTTAGTTAGATTTGTAGTTAGAGTTAGTAGATTAGTTGTTTAGTTTAGTTAGTTTTCAGTTTATTTCTTTTTCATAAAATTATAAAAGTCAAAAACAATATCTCTCTCTGTCTTAGGGTAGAATACAAATGAGTTTTTTCAGGTTTTCATTCAAATCTATAAATTGTTAATATTGTATATTTTGTGAATAAGATTTATTTTAGTTAGTAGTTAGATATTTGATTTCTTAGAGTTAGTATAGTATTAGATAGTAGATTCTATGTATATAAAATAGTTAGATTAGTGTATTAGTTTTTTTTTTTTTTTTAGTTACATTAGTTTAGTTTGTTTAATAGTTATTTTTGTTAGATTAGTTAGTTTAGAGTAGTTTTCCTTTTTTTGTTTTCTTAGGAACTTAGATCGGCTAACGAAGCTGCTAAACCCATCAGGGTGTTTCATTCCAAATAGCTTGGGTTATTAGACAACCCCGGACTAGTTCCACTCTCCCAGTTGACGAACGGTCAATTTCGCCTGTCAACAAATGGCGCTAGAAGGAGGGCCTGAAATTAATGGCATGAGGCAGTCGCAAGACTCCTCCACCACCTAATCGCTCACCTATAGTGACTAGAATCCATTCAAATGATAATATTTCCCTTCAACGAGCAACCACATCAACCGACGATCCACGGATCACAGTTGAGCCAGCAACCCCTAATCCTATAGGTGGTGACATACAAGAGATTATCCGTCAATCTCTTATAAAAACACATAGTGCCTTAGCCCGTTTGAGGCAACCTAACTGACCGTGGGGCCAACCTTTGGACTTCTCTGATATCAAAGAAAAATTAGGAGGCACTGACCTTACTGTGAATCCTTCAGATCCAATCTTAAATCCTGCTGCAGGAGGATCTGGAATACCTCCTTCACCACCTCCATCATCTCCTTCCTCTTCTAGAGGAGATTCCTTTGACGAAGGTAGTTCCCCTTCTCATCCTTCCACACCCACTACCCCAATGGAAAATCAGAACAACCCTGCTAGACCTTGGCTTGACCAGGATGTCATAGTTGTACCTGGAGCTCAGCATCCCTTACCTAAACACTCGAAGAAATGGCTTCCCAAGTTTGACCCTGACTCAAAACAGATCGCTGAAGATCACATTAAAAATTTTATGTTAGCCATAAGACTCTGTAATGTCGAACATGAAGATGTTGTCTATAGGTTGTTCCCCTATTCTTTCGAGGGCAATGCATCTACATGGTACTTTGCCCAGCAACCCCATACCATCGTGTCTTGGGAAAAGTTTGAGTCATGCTTTTTGGAAAAGTTTGGAGAAGGTAAGCCTCCAGAAGTCCTAGTCATGGATATTTATAGCTTAAGAATGAACCTGAAAGAAAAGGTTAAAGACTTTAATCAAATATTCTTAACACTTAAAAACTGAATCCCTGCAGATTCCATGCCTGCTGAGAGTCTTATAATAGCATACTACACTAAAGTTTTGCATCAAAGTATAGCTATTTGGGTTAAACGATCTAAGAAAACCACGTTGTTAGAAGCCTTCAAAGAGGCCATCCAGATTGAAAAAGACATTCTTAGTCTTAAAGACTCTACTAGCAACAAAACAGAGACTAGTTCTTCTTCCAAAAAGAAGATCAAAATCCTCCCCGGACCCACTCAAAGTAAAACACAACCTGAAAACTCTGATTTAGAAAACTTAACCAAAGTTGTTCAAAAAATGTCAAATCAAGTTATAGATTTGAAAAGGTCGACCGAAGAAGCTTCCTCGAGAAAAGGACCTTACAAACCCCCATTCTTGAATCCTTTTCCTACCAACCAACCTTATCCAACCACCGAAGGCCTTAATCTAGAAAGTCTGCAATGTGCCCTTCAAACAATTCTAGAAGCCCAAGATAACTTGATGCCTCCTGAGATTCCCGAGGAGGTAGTTGAACAAGAGACAGTTCAAGAAGAGGAGTCTTCTCCAAATATTTTTGGACACTTCTCGGATAGCATCTTTCAAGCCAACTTCGAGACAGTTCATCCTTATAATACCAGGAGTAAGACAGCCAACAAACCTTCTACTGAAACCACTACAACTTCGCCTCCAAAGCAATCTAAACCAACTGAGACCAAATAGAGTAATGTGAACCCCAACTTAGATTATGATGTAGTTGAAGATCTTAAAAAGTTGAGAGCTAACATTTCTATTTATGAGTTATTGAAATTTCCATTTCTGCTACAAAAAATGTTACAGAATATCTCGGAGAATGGCAAAAATGGTAATTCAAGTGGTAACAAGGTTGTGCGGAACAAAGTCCCTCAGAAGACTTCCACTAAAAACCATCCTGATCCTCCAGATAAAGGAAGCCTTCCTGTAAGTAATGTAAATAATGTAAATAATGTAGATAAAGTATCTTTAGAAACTGCGAGTAAAAATCCACAAGCTACCACCCTTAGTACTCGCAAAAATATACCTCCATTTCTATTAACGTTCAAAATCTTTAATAGAAACGTGCATAATTGTATGGTAGACTCAGGAGCGTCATCCAATGTGATGTCATGGTCTGTTTGCCAAAAGATTAACGTCGAAGTCGAACCCTCCACCTTAAAAATCATACAACTTTATTGGACAAATGTTAAAGTTATAGGCGAACTAAAGAATGTGCTTATTAGATTATCGTCTAACTCCAAGGTTCACCAGGTTATTGATATAATTGTTGTAGATATTCCAGAAGTGTATGGTCTGTTTTTAAGCAGGGACTGGTCGGAGCAACTACACGGTTATTTTGCAATAGATTGGTCTCATCTATGGCTTCCAGAGAATGGCAAGCCTAATAAGATCAAAGTGAATTGTGAGTGCTACCTCAAGTTCACAGTCACAGATTTGAATGATCCCAACGAACCATTTACACCTTCTGTTGATTCACCTGAAGTACAAGGGATGGACACCTTTTTCGACAATTTCATGGCCGAGGCTTCAGCTATCACCAATCTAGAACAGCAGTCCGAGATTGTAGTGTATGTGCAGCCAACATCTTCTATGCAATGGTCTCATGTACCCGATGGAAACCAAATTTGGTCTCTTTATTTCAACGGGTCAAAGTCCAAAGAAGGAGCTGGTGCAGGCTGCGTCATTATCGATCCAGCAGGTAACAAAACATTGATGGCATGTAGGTTGGAATTTGAATGTACTAACAATACTGCAGAATATGAGGCTTTACTGCAAGGTCTCAGAAAAGCTTTGGATATGAACATTCAAAATTTGACCGTCTTTGGTGACTCTGAAATAGTGGTTAGATAGGTAAGAGATTATATCCACTGTCTTTCTCTGCATCTCAAAATCTACCAGTCTGAGGTATGGAATTTAATGAATAATTTTTTTGCTTTCAATATAAATTCTATTTCTAGATTGAATAACTCTGAAGCATATTTATTAGTTAATGTAGCTTCTAAACTTCTTCCTGCAGAAGGCTTGTCCCCAGATGCATTCTCCATTGAGCTATTGTTCCAACCATCCGTTCCTGACAACATCACGAACTGGAGAATCTTTGACGATGATCAGCAGATTATTAACTTTCTGCACATGGAAGAAACCTTTCAAGGCGCAGTGATAGATGAACACACGCACGACGATAATTTGCGTGATTTCACGGTAATACCAGATCCGAGAACTCTTGAATCTTCATCGGATATGGTAAACTCGATCCCTAAATGTGTAGTTAGATTAGAGAAGTTTTATGATCTTCAAGATAAATTTAAAAAGACAGTCAACTATAAAACCAATAGTTCTTCGTTATCTTATGAAAAAATAAACTTAGGAACTAAGGAAAATCCGCAGTGCATTAATCTAGGGTTGGGGTGTTCTCAACAAGAAAAAGTTGCATTTATTAAATTATTCAAATAATTTAAATATGTCTTTGCATGGACGTATGATGACCTTAAAATTTTCGACCCTAATATCATACAGCATGTCGTTCCTATGAAGCCCCAAACCTTACCCTTCCAACAAAAACTAAGGAAAATGTACCCCAAGCTCAAACCGACCGTTCAAAAAGAATTGAATAAGCTCCTAAATTCTAAGATAATTTTTCCTATTAGGCACACTCAATGGGTTTCTAACCTTGTCCCAGTTCGGAAGAAAAATGGGGAAATTCGACTCTGCGTCGATTTTCGAAACCTTAATAGAGCGTCTGATAAAGACAACTATCCTGTCCCACCCATGGAACAGATCCTTCAATAGGTATCTGGTTCTGAGAGGCTATCCTTACTGGATGGTTTTTCGGGGTACAACCAAGTCCTGATGTCTCCACCAGACCAACTTAAAACTACCTTTCGTACCCCGTGGGGCACTTATGCTTATCATAAAATGCCCTTTGGATTGATTAATGTTGGAGCCACCTTTCAGAGAGAAATGGACATTGCTTTCTGAGGCTTAATCAATCATTCCATCGTAGTTTACTTAGATGATGTGACTGTATTTTCTAAAAACAAAATCGATCATCTAGCTCACTTACGAGCCGTTCTACAGCGATGTCGTAAATACAGCATCTCCTTGAATCCTAAAAAATCTATCTTTGCAGTAGAAAAGGGTAAACTCTTGGGATTCATTGTGTCAAGCGAAGGGATGATTATCGACCCCGAAAGGACTCAAGTCATCGTGAAACTTCCCCCTCCTACGTCCAAAAAATCTATGCAGTCTTTCCTAGGCCAGATTAACTTTGTGAGAAGATTTGTCCCCAGTTTCTCCGAAATGGTCAGGCCTTTACAGAATCTAATAAATAAAGACACCCAATATCATTGGGGACCCCTAGAAAATCAATCTTTTAATGCAATAAAGAAGGCCATAATAGACGCTCCATCTCTCATGAGCCCAGATTTTTCTCAAGACTTTACACTCTACACTTTTGCTTCTGATCGTTCCTATGCCGCTGTCCTAACCCAAAAGAATGTCAAGAACAATGAAGTACCCATTGCCTTTATGAGCTCCTCTTTCAAAGGCACTGAACTTAATTACCCATCGGTAGATCAGAAAGCCTACACTATCTTCAAAGCA
Organism: Picea engelmannii; assembly: GCA_009831015.1. Lineage (NCBI taxonomy): Eukaryota > Viridiplantae > Streptophyta > Pinopsida > Pinales > Pinaceae > Picea > Picea engelmannii. The sequence goes on from ML817901.1 coordinate 32,562, forward strand.
GTTAAGAACTTCTGGTCCTATCTTTTGAAGTCTAGGACGAAAGTCATTGTCCCCTACCCAGCCGTGAGGAACCTGTTAGTGCAGAAGGAACTAGGTGAAAAGAGAGCTAACTGGGTCACCTCTTTATAGGAGTGTGACTTAGAAATCACCCTAGCTCAGATAGTGAGAGGTCAAGGGTTATGCAAGTTAGTTGTTGATTCAGTAGCAGGACAACAAGAAGAAAGTGATACGTCAAACCTAGGACACCACGATCAAAATCTAATCTGTTGTGCACAAAACTCTGTCAGTCCTTGGTATGATGATATAAGATTCTGTCGTGAACATGGGTTGGCACCCCGTCACCTAGATCCAGCTAAAAGAAGAGCGTTGAGATTAAAGTCTGACTCCTTTCATCTGGTAAATGGTACCCTGTTTCCTCAAAATTTTGACGGTGTACTGATGTGTTGTCTTGAAAAAGACGAAGCAGAAAAATTCTTGCTAGAGTTGCATGCAGGAGAAGTTGGTGGTCATTTTGGTGGTGACACCACTGCTCATAAGGTTTTAAGATCTGGTTATTACTGGCCCATGCTTTTTAGAGACGCCCACGCCTTGTGTCGTAAATGTATCATTTGTCAGAAAGCATCAGGGCGGTTACAGAAACCAGCCCTTCCTTTGCATCCCATTTCAATAGATTCTCCTTTTCAATAGTGGGGCCTCGATATCATAGGTCCAATCAACCCCTCGTCCTCACAACAGCACAATTTTATTGTGACAGCCACAGATTACTTTACCCGGTGGTCTGAAGCTGCTGCGTTAAGAACCGTCAACACCAGTCAGGTAATTGCCTTTCTAAAATCGAATATTATCACTCGTTTCGGTATCCCTGACTGTTTAGTATTTGATAATGCTTCTTAATTTTCCTCTCTTGAGATGAGCGAGTTCGCTTTGGAAAAAGGAATTAAATTGAAGTATTCTACTAGCTATTACCCCCAAGGAAACGGATTGGCGGAATCGATAAACAAGAACTTGATTAAAATCATCAAGAGAACAGTGGTTGAAAATCACAAAAATTGGCACAATGCACTGCTGAACGCACTGTGGGATGATAGGGTAACACCAAAATCTGTTGTAGGTAACTCCCCCTTTTTTTCTCATTTATGGAAGAGAAGCAATTCTGCCACCTCACATTCTTCTTCCTTCACCTCAGTTGTCGCAGAAAATCCAAGAGGAAGATTGTCCCCCTTTGGAAAACCGAATTAACGCTTTGATGAAGCTAGAAGAGGTAAGAGCCCAAGTTAAACGTAAGTTAGATCAACATCAACTATTGGTTAAAATCTGGTTCGATTCTAACTCTGCTTCTGATAGGAATTTTGAATTAGGTGATCTCGTCCTGAAATGGGACAAACCACACGAGGGAAAGGGAGAGCACACGAAATTTCAAAATTTGTGGCTTGGACCATTTTTAATTGCTGAAAAAATGGGTCCCAGTTCTTTTCAATTGCAGAATCTAGAAGGATAGCTTGACACCTATCCAGTGAATGGCCAAGCCTTGAAAGGATACTTTGCTTGATAACTACCCTTGTATATTATGTACATATTTTGCTTCTGTTTGCTTTTTTTTCGTTTGCTTTTTTATTTTATTTTCCTTTGATTTTGTCATCTTGCATTTTTGGAAATACACATACCTGTATACTAAGCTTTCAGACAAAGAAACAGAAAATTCCTTCGCTAAAATAACTGCTAAGAAAATTTGTATAAACATCAATGGTATTTTTTCTGAAATTTATATCTGTGATTGGCTAAAGTCTGTTGTTTTAAAAGAAGTTGATTGATTTTGATCTCTGAGTAAATCTTGTCATGATCATCTATTATCTTTTTACGTTGTCCCTATTCATTAAGGGAATGACTCAGAAGATGTCTCCTTTCCTTACGAAGTCATTTTTGTAAATGAAACATCTCTGGATCTTAATAAAGGACAGTTCTAAAAAATTCTAATGAGGTCTAAAAAAATATGTCAAAATATCATAATTTTCAGCGTCACCTCGCTCAACTATATATCTTTGAAAAATAAATAAAATAAATTATTAATAGAGTTGTGGGAAGTGCTTGTAAACCTGTCGGGATGCTAAACAGGTGTATTGGCAGCGGGTAAATGCATGCATGACGCCAAGACAACTTCGTCAGGGTACTGAACATGCCTGTTGGCAGCGAAGCAATGTCGGGTATATGAAAATTTGCAAATAAGAAACCTCTTAATGTCCTTTATTCTGATCTAGAACTTCTTGGCAGGATACAGATGTCAAAGTGGGTTAAATGGCAATCATGTCGAGGCTATGGACGCCTATTGGCAGTAGTGGCTCTGTCAACAGTATTGGAGATTTTATCTTTAATATCGTGACTCGCTGGTATTAAGACTGTTATATGTTTTCATCTTTTAAAACACTGCTGGAATAGTTGGTTAATGATGATGTTTATATGATTTTTTGGTTTTTGTTTTGAGTTGGGATTATCTTTTCTATCCTAATCTAAATTTGTTCTTTTGGAAAAGATAACTACTTCTACCAGTGTGTCGCCATTGTTGGCAGCCAATTCACATTTTTCCACTGTCTCATAAGTTGCCTACACTAATGTTTTGCAAACCTTAATTTTTCGTTGCAATTCTCAAATAAACGACACTTTTATTTTTGCGCTATTTGCACAGTTACCTTCGTTTGTTTTCACGACTGTAAGCATGAAAACTTGGTCTTTCAAAGTTGCATTAAAATCATTATGGAATTGTCATTATCATTCTTGACGATATGCCCATTGCGTTTACATTTTATTTATCATTATGCAGTTGGAAAAACCCTTTTGGTCTGTACTCATTTGACATTCTTTGATTGATTATGTAGTTTCGTTTCATGAGTGATTGGTTTATGATGCATCGGCTATTGGTTTCACATGTTATTTGATCATTTCACTTTGCACATTGGCCCAACACTTGGGATTGGTTTTGATTCATGTGTTTGGTTTTAAAACTATGTCAACCATTGCTTGCGCGAGTGATTAATACTTTCCATTGATTTCATTAATCGGGAAATTGACATAATTGTTAAACTATACAATAGTGGGTTGAATAGATATAAGCGTCGGCGATTGTACCATTGGTAATGACTATTCTGCATGGCAGAAATAGCTCCACCACCTTCGCACGATGTCATTAATGCTTATCCCTATCCTTGCTTCACCTCTGCTAGCATCGGGTAAGCCTGTGAATACTCTGTTCTTGTGTATGCTATGATTCAAACCCTAGCTCGTTCGCATCGCGCACCGTGTGCTCGGCTCCATGGCACTGGTGTTGCGAATTCAGCCAAACGAGAGTCAAGATTTGTTACTCTTTGACAATGCCCGGAAAGATTTACAAGATAATGGTTGGCTCACCTTTGTACAGCGATTCGAGGGTTTTAATCTATTTGTTGCACAGTAGTTCGCCCTGAATTTTGATGGTTGTAGGGCCAAGGTGGGTGACATTTAGTTGGAAATTAGTGAAAAGTTCATTAGCTCTGCCACCGGGTTAGCATCCACGGGCCAACGATGGTTTAAGAATTCTAAAGTTGAGGAGGTGCCTTGGACACTATTGTTCGTCTCACGAAAGGTCACATCATGTGATAGAGGTATGCTGATTTCCACACTTAAACCAAGATGACATGATCTTTTGATGGTGGTCAAACAATTCGTGACTTGTGAGGGTCGATATGGACTGGTTTTTCTCTACCACCTTCGTTTGTTAATGAATTTTATGGGTTATCCATTGAATATGCCTTTTTATTTCCAACGAAGTCTTTATAAAATGGATAAGAAGCTTAAAAGGGAAAAGGATGATAGCATCTTGTTCCACCATGGCCTAATCAGACTCATCGTTGTTCATCACTTAAATCTCCATGGTGATAGTTGGCAAGCTTTTGTTTCTCGGAATGGTTTTGTTGATACAGAGCCCATCCAAGTCGACAAGCCTGTGGTTAGTGAAACCAAGGTCAAGCCGCCCGTGCCCTTCCATGTCCTACTACCCTCTCCTAAACCCTCGGTCGACCCTGATATTGACTTACCCGACGTTGTAACTGAGAAGGATGAGGCTATAAAAAATCCTGTGAGCAAAAAGGTCAAGGGAAACCCCAATGTTGATGGCAAAGGTAAAAAGAATGCTCAGCTTATCTCGAGAATGGCTAGGAATAAACCTAAACCTAATGCCGAGTAGAAGCCCATAGTCCTCAGTGAAGACTTGGACTCTGACATCGAACACTTCCTAGCTAGTGAATACCCTTACTCTCAAGGTTTGTGCTCCAAGCCACCCTATGATTTCATTTCTAATCTACCCCCTTGCCTAAGGAACAATCTGAGCTACCCTAGGATCAAGCTACCTAACAAAACCCTCGGCAATGTAACCAAACCCTCACTTGCCTTTTTGAAGCCCAGACAGTCATCGTGCAACTAGTGTGATGTGTGGTTGAAACGATACTACACAGATGTCCCATTACTACAGTCGAAGATCCAATCATTGGAAAACCAAGTTGCAGTGTTGACCAGCCAAAGGGACAAGCTTCAAGCAAATGATAGGAAGAAAAAAACCATTGGTTCCATCGTATTTAGGAATGTTGAATCGGCTACAGACGTCATCAATTCCAAAATGTCATGATCAAGTTGTCTTCTCATCATCCAGGTACATCCGAATTGCATTGGGCATGCTGGACAGTCTAGGAGATATTTGTGTGATTTAGTTTTTATTTTAGGTTCCTAGTTTAGTCAAACTTGGGATATCTTCCCAGATTTATGTAAACAGTTTTGATAACTTCCACATGGATGTTTTACCCTGTGGGAGGTCTTTAAATACTTATTATTTTGTGTAATAAGGGGCATCCTCACTTGTGGGAGAACCAAGCTATGGATTTCTAATACAAACTGGGATGAGAGTTGATGTTATTACTACAGCTTTCACTTTCATAATATCAATCTTTTGTTTCAAGTTTTTGCATATCAGTTTGCAATTGGTTATAGACTACTTTAGCTATCATAATCTATTGCAGGATGATATGATTTGATTAATGTGCTATCCATAATCTGATCTCTTTCATTATTTTTCAAAGTACAACAATTACTTTGTTTCAGTTAATGAATCACAGATTTCTCTTCTTCGTTAATTGAATCGTTTCGTATAGATCTTTGCATACAGGTTTATCTAATTGTGAAGATTTATAAATTATAAAATTGTTGTACCTTTTATATCTTGTTTTTCCTATAATTATATTGAAGAGCATAGCAGCTTCCCATTTACGAGAAGCTAGTGGATGATTCGGTGCAGGTTTCCTCCCTCCAATCAGCTGAGGCAATCATTTCATATAGGACAAACCTGGGGCATTTCTTCAGGTTAGTTTGTTATTCATTTGATAGTTAATTTATTAGTATAGTTAAGTAATTTAGTTAGATACATGTTTAGTTAGATTTGTAGTTAGAGTTAGTAGATTAGTTGTTTAGTTTAGTTAGTTTTCAGTTTATTTCTTTTTCATAAAATTATAAAAATCAAAAACAATATCTCTCTCTGTCTTAGGGCAGAATACAAATGAGTTTTTTCAGGTTTTCATTCAAATCTGTAAATTGTTAATATTGTATATTTTTTGAATAAGATTTATTTTAGTTAGTAGTTAGATATTTGATTTCTTAGAGTTAGTATAGTATTAGATAGTAGATTGTATATATATAGAATAGTTAGATTAGTGTATTAGTTTGTTTTATTTCTTTTTTTTTAGTTAGATTAGTTTAGTTTGTTTAATAGTTATTTTTGTTAGATTAGTTAGTTTAGAGTAGTTTTCCTTTTTTTGTTTTCTTAGGACCTTAGATCGGCTAACAAAGCCGCTAAACCCGTCAGGGTGGTTCATTCCAAACGGCTTGGGTTGTTAGACAACCTCGGACCGGTTCCACTCTCCCAGTTGATGAACGATCAATTTCGCTCGTCAACACCACTCAAAAAACTAGATAAAAGATCAACATACTGATGTTTTGATGTGGTAAAACCCCTACGAGGAAACATCCATGGCCCCATCCAATGTGGCCACTTGGAGTAGTTTATTAATGAAAAATAAAAAGATTACAGAGAGGTTTTACAAAAGAGTTTCTCACAATCGATCATCGGAAAATGACCCTCCATTCTATTTAAATAGAGATCATGGATCAATCGGGTGTTAAGCCATGTATCAATGGTCGTTAATATCAAGGAGAATATGAATCGTCAGATCACTCTATGTCGATAACATATCGTGACCATCGAATTTCCTAACTACAAATGCATACTGATGCATACTAAAGAAACACACTTTTACCTAACGACACATTAGACCAAGTAGATATTAACTAACTCCTAAGTGTCTAAATATTCTAACAATGCAGTGGGAGTGTCGAGAAGGTACATGTCGACACCTGGAAAGGAGCACTGGACAACTGTGAAGAGAGTATTCAAGTATTTGTGTGGCATGAAGGACTATGTTATATGCTATCAAGGAAGACCTGGAGGTGACAATGGTAAACTAGATGTACATGGCTTTATCAACTCCGAATGGGATGGAGATATGGATCGACGGAGGTCGACCAATGGACATTTTTTCAAGATGTCCAGTGGAACAATAAGTTGGATGACTAAGTGGCAGGCGGTTGTAGCCTTGTTGATCAACATAATTTGAATACATGGCAGCCACTCATGGAAGAAAAAAAGAGATATGGATTCAAAGGTTGTGTTCAAGAATCAAGTTTGGATAGAGAGCTATGAAGGTGAATTGTGATAGTCAAAGCGCAATATTTATGGCAAAGAAATATGCTTATCATTCAAATACTAAGCACATTGATGTACAATACCATTTCGTAAGAGATATGGTGGAAAGTAACAAGGTACTACTGGAGAAAGTAGACACGTTGGAAAACATAGCAGACTCGTTGACCAAGTCTGTGAGTGTTGTGAAGTTCTCTTGGTGTAGAGAGGAAATGGCTATTGTTTCCCCAGGTTTGTGAGGGAAAGTTCAGGAATCTCCTATTTCAGCAAAGAATACAACAAGTGGGAGAATGTTGGGTTGTTATATTCTTTTCATTGAAAGTCTATTCAAGGTGAATCGACTAATGGTTGAAGTCGAGGTAGATCGAAAACATCGAAAGAAGGTCGAAGTCAAGGTAGATTGACAGCAATTCGAAGGTCGATGAATTCGACCGAGTAAAGTCAAATTTGATGATATCAATGGTAATTCAACTGAAAAGAGGTCTAAGTGTGGGTGTGAGATGACCAACTAGAGATTGAATGGAGGTTGACTAGTAGTTGACTGGTAAACCCAACTTGGAGTCGACTGTAATAGAATCCCAAGATTTGTGAGATTTGTAGCCAATGATATGAATGGATCTGAAACCACTTTTGGGCTCCAATCTTTAGGGGTTTTCCTATTCTAAAGCCTATAAATAGGGGTGTTGTAAGGTTGTAAAGGCTAATGCTATAATACACTTATGCAGGTGAATGCATGTGTAGTTGTAGGTTGTTGGTCATGTATATGTAATCCGAATTGGATACATGTTTGTTCTTTCCTGTGCAAGAGGGTAGGATGCCAATTGTGTCTTAGGTGTGAACCAAGGTTAGACATGTAACCTTTTATTTTAAATGAATAAGACAACAAGAGAGTAGAACTCTCAAAGGAACGTTGGTTTTACCGATTAAGGGTTTCCAAGGTAAAATATGAGTGTATTGTGTGATTTCTTGTGTCATATGCTTTATTGATTAAATTATTCTTCTCTTTGTTGGTTACTACTCTTCTATATTGTCTGATTTTATTGACCCAAGGTTCGTGTCTGTTCGGGTTTCCAACAAAGCCTCTAAAACTACCATCCCTCCTAGTAAACCAGAAGGCAACACAACACACATAATGCGCTGCGTAGTCTCACCCGAGATATCTTTAATAGGTGGTTGTAAGACTCAGGTGTTTAAATCCTAGGATTGGGTGCGAGATAGGAGAGATATATATTGAACCATGTATCATAACTTGTAAGAATAGTATATTGTTATTGATGGATAAGCAGAAAATATAACAACTCATTCATTCAACATAATAATAATTGTTGAAGACAATAAATATATGCATTCATTCATCACATAACACATATGTTACCATGTTTCACCCCCTCCTGGGATACGTCCGCAAAGATTTGGCTCTCATCTCTCTTATTATAGTATTTCTGCATATACAGCCTCGCATGCTTACAACCTTTCATGGTCGGGTGAGATCTCTATGAGGTGGACTATACCACACCAGACACCCCAACCTGTGATCTAACCCTCAAGATCTACCCTCATTCATCCTCTCTATCTCAACATTTTGCACAAAATATATTGTATAGAAACATATTACATATCGCATCAACTCATGCATAGCTAAAACAGTAACAACAATAATCCCGACGACACCTAAGTGTATCTTCGAACCCTCCTCCTATGATACCTAAGTATCTGTATTTATACATTTATGGCTCTTCATCCATTTACAATACCTTACCAAAACCCTAACCCTACCGTCGTTAAGTATTCTCTCGCATGTGCACGTGTTTTTCTTCCTTCCAGCTGTAGCTTTCCTCGTGCATGCTTTCTTTCCAAAAAACACCTTGCTTTTCCACCTTGGCCTGCCTCCAATAGGCCCCCAACACTGACATGTGGCTCATCCCAAGATAGCTAACTTTTGTGTGCTTCCTTGATCTCCTTGGTGATCGCCTGGAACTTTTCCTTGAGCTATTTTGCCTATGTCTGTGCATGCACAGTCTTCTCCTTGAGTGTGTCCAATATCTAGACTGTAATTTTGTCACTGATCAATTCCACACACTCTGCCTGGGTCTATGCTATATGTGCCTTGGCTTACTCTACTTGTTCTAGGACTTATTCTACCTGCTCTTGCAATGGTTCCATTTGAGCATGCCACTCGTGTTTTTGTGTTTGTGCATTAGTTAGCTCTGTCTGTAATTTCTTCATGTCTTGCACCCCTTTGACATGTTCTATCATTGTCATTGTATTCTTCCTATGCTTGAGGTCTTGGATCACTGCATTGATCCTTTCTTCTTCCATGTCTAAATTTTGGACCTATTGATCCTCCTCTAACTTAGTCCATAGTTGCACTGCTTTATCAAACAAGTCAGTTGTTGTGATGACCTGTTTCTCTATCTCCTACAACTACGTTGTTTCTTATTGCTTCCTTTTATCCTTCACTGCTAGTTGTGTTCTTGGTGTGAGTTTCTCCCGGACATTCTCGATATCCTTATGATATTGATCAATTTCCTGTGCAATCTGATCAATCTTTTCTATTGCTGTGATTTCATCTCTCTGCGTGGCCTGTGGAATCTTCTCGTAAGTTCCTACCACTTTCTGCTCCAATCCTTTTATGTGCTCCCTTTCCTCCTAGGTCTCTAAATTAGCCTACTCATAGACTATTTCCAGTGTGTCTCCTTTTTATGTTCCCTTCTACAATTTGACTAAGTCTTTGTGTGTGTGAGACTATACCTCATGGTTTACGATAACCTGCAACTTGTGTAGTCCCCTGGATGGAATCTATGTCAACACCAATTGGATTTGGCTTAAATCCTTCAAGGATGTCTACCCCACGATATTGTCCATGCACAGCATGTTGGGTGTGATGTGGAATGTTACGTTCGACTGCAGTATTGGATGGATTGGATCTCATTCTTCTTCTTCCACCCTTTCCTCTATCTGCGGTGTTGATGAATCTATTCCCCTACTACTACCCGTTGTCTGTACTTCTCCGATTTTCTTGAGTAATTGTCGTATGTCTACCATATCCTCTTGAATCATATTCCTTTGGTGCGTAACATGGTCAAAGTCCTCGACTAGAAATTCCTAGACCATTGTGGATATCATCTCTCCATCGTCATCAGTGATCATATACTCTAGGGGGGTTCTTTGTGCCTTCGTTTTCTTGCGCGCACCTCTTGTCTACGTGGTTGTCCTCTTGTTTCCCTTGGTTCCTATGGGTTGGGACTTGTTTCGGTCCCTTGCGCGGGCTCAACCTATTTCTGCTTCTTTTTGGTCAGTTGCGTCTTATCCTTCTACCTGTTCTGGGTCCCTATCTTTGTTGGACCTTCGTTTGTCTATGTTGTTTTTACCTAGCCCGTTCTTCATCTCTTGGGAACTTGGATTTCCTTTGGTTTTGTTTCTCCCTTCTCTTCCTCTTCTTATGTTGTTCTTTCCAGCAATTCCTAGGTGAGGACTGGAATCTTCCACTCGTCATCCCATTCATTGGTGACCATGTTGATGTCGCCCTATGTGATACAGTAGCACATCTGTAGCCACTATTTATCGGGATCCTTCCTCGCCTATATCCACATTGTGTGTCATGTGTCCTGGAAGTTGGCGATGTCTTTATACCACGTGAAAGCCTGTGGTTTGATCCTCCACATGTTGGATATGGCTTCCTGTAGGTCACATAGGTATCCTTAAAATATGGACATATTAATCCTTTTGTGCTTAGCATCCGATGTAGCTCTCAACAATAAGTATCTTTCTCCCTAATTCGGCTTGGGTCTGGTACAAAAAGTTACATACGTTGGTTCCTTTCATCCCATAAAGGTTATTAACATGATCAACCATGAATAGTGAAACTTTGATCCTAGGTCCTACACATATTTGCAGTCATCCAGGAATAAGTTCAAGAGATACGGTGCCCAGCTCATTTTGGTTCTCTCTGCGCATTGAGCTGCAACTACGATAACCCTAGATGGAACTTCCTCCCTATGGCATTTTCTCAGCAACTTACAAGCTAAGATTTTTTCACCCAATTGGGTTGCAGCATCGTTGATCCTCTTGATGATGATCCATCTTGTCCCCTTTTCGGTGCCATACCTTTTCTTCATCTCTTCTCCTAGTGCCTTCTCCCTAGCTTTGTCATCCAGAAACTTCGTAGGATCCATGCCCCATGATGGAAATCATGTTATGCTTGCGATAAGCTCTACGTTTATTGAGACGAGCTTATCCAACCAAATGTCTCCACCATGTGTGACTGCTAACAATTGTTTGACGCATGCGGTAGCGTACTGGCCTCTACCAAAATGTGGTAGGTCCAACAGACCTAAAATCCCTGTTTTCTGCAACCATGTTTCCCATTGAAGTGGTTGATCAATCGATTCCCCAAACTAATTCGTGCCCACTGTCTCCATGTACACTCTCTTCGCAAGTTTTGGAAACTTGTTTTTGTTTGCTACATCGTGGTCCGAGTATTTGAGCTTCCCTATATGACCCAACAGGTCTAGTCCTACCTATACCCCATCTGGTATACATGGTAGAATGACTGTTGTGAGAGGTTGCTTGTGAGGTGACCTGGGTACATGTAGCTTGTCTTTCTTCAGCGGTGGTGGCTGGCTTGAAGTTCCAGCGACTTCCGATTGTTCTTCAGAGTACAATTTCGGCCAACCTGTGACATCTTCGACCATTCCCTCTGGTGGGTGGTCTGATATGGTCATTTGAGACTCATCTGGCTCAACTGTTGCTTCTCGATTTGTTGTCATTGCATTGACCTTTGGAGCTGCTTCGGTGTTCTCTGGTTGCACCTCCTTCAGGGTTTCTGCATTTTGATTCTATGGCTCCTGTACTTCTGTCGGTATATCTATATCCATGCCCTCCGATACTAGTTGTTGGGTTTCTTCCAGTATAGGTGTAGGGTTCACCAATGTTGTGCCTGGATATGGTATTTTGTCGACATTGACTATCTTTGGCGGTTGTTGCTCATCTTCTTCCGCCTATACTCGTGACCTAGTCTGAACTCTGGTTTTTCTAGTGGTCTGGCTCGCCTATGCTTTCTTTGGCGATGCCATGGTGGTCAATGTCAAACGTTTGTTGGGTTTGAATGGTCTCTGTGACTTCTATGAATGTGACTCTATGCTCCTTAACCTTTATCACTCTTTGTTTGTTCTCCTTTCACAAATAGACTCTTTGTTCTCGTGTCCGTGTGTTGTATAGGCTACGCATGAAGCTTGATGAGGATGCTTCCTTAATTACGGGTTCAATACACTTCTAGTGGTTGTTACACATCAAAATTACTCATTAGGATGAAGGCCCGGTGTCATCATTACCAATGTCACAAGTGTCGCATTTCTCCTACAAGTGTTGTAAATATCATACTGTTGTCTTGTCTATGTTGTGTCTCAAACGACATTATCAATAACACTTACAAGACACCTCAAAAGACTAGTTATGAAGAGGAGAATTCATTTGACAAAGAGTACAAGTCTTTTTCCACTAATAAAACCACTAAAAAATCAATTTTGGAAGGCAGCGCTCCCCTATACACTGTCAGGGAGTGCCAAGACTCTGTGACCTCTTTTGGGGGAGAGTTCCAATTCTCTATGCCCCATTCTGAGGGAGCGCTGGCCTTTTTTGAGTGAATCTTTGGATTGTTGAGAGAAATCAGGGAAGAATCCCTTCATATCTGGAGTCGGTTGGGTTCGGATATGAGATCAAGGCTCAACCTTAGGGAAGATCCACAACTAAAGGAGAAGAATCCTCAACTTATCCCAAGGATATCTTAAGTGTTTAGGCCTCTCCAAGCCTATATAAGGAGGCCTCTTCATGGTGAAAGGGGAGAAATTGTGAAATATCAAACTTAAGATCTCATAAGGGAGATATCATTGAAGCATCAGCATTCTGTGTGGATTATTTGAGCAAGGGTCTAGACAAAGGGGGCTTGGTGAATTTGTTGCACTACATCCATGGATGTAAGCACCACTTTGTTCTCATTAATATAAATCTATGCTTGTCCTATTTCCTTTAAAGTTTGTGTACATTTCATGAACTTGTCTCTAGTAGATAGATCTGTTTTTGAGCTAATCTCAGTAGAATAGGAAGTTCGTTGTATCTTTGTTTGTTCTAGAGGACTTATTGAGGAGCTTAGGATCGAATATCAACTTGGATTGTGCGAGGACAAATGTCGTTAAAAAGGTACACTTTTATTCTTCATCTTCATACATTAGCTTAATTATATCTAAAAGGAATGTCAGTGCCCACAATAGCATTTTCTGTCTTTGTCATAGGGGTCTAGTATCCAAGAGAGAATCCACTTGTCTGCAAGGGGACTTCTCTATAACATAAATTGGTGACTCCACTGGGGAGGGACCTTGATTTCAGTTTCCTTTCCTAGGTCTTTTTTTGGCCTTTGCTCATTTTTTACCTTCTCCATACTGTGTATTTGATTCTTAGAACTATGTTGATTGGCTCTTTACCTCATCTCATACATTTTGATTTCCTGAAGTTGCTTGAATTGTTTTGATTTTCTGGGCATTTTTTCTGAATTTTTAGGGGCCAGCGCCCCCTACCTCTTCTACTGGAGCGTTAGCGCTCCCTACTGAGCTTACACAGAGAGTTGAAATTCCCTCGTGCCCTTTACGCCAGAGTGCTGCCCCTTTTCTGTGAAAAATATTCTAGGGTTTTCATTCTCTGAGTTCATTTTTTTCTTTTGGCACTTACTCAGGAGTCTTACAACCTCAACACATCTTGGTCTTGGACTTCAACAGTCTATTTTCTGAGAATTGACCACCTTTTGTTTCAAATTTTGATGTTTTTCCTTACCTTGAAGTCACTCTTCATCTTTGACGATTTAGAGTCCACTTGTTGTTTTCCTCTCACTTATCTGACTGAGTGAAAGATTTTGTGAGGAATTTCAAATTTCTATGCACCAACCCATTTGATCTTTGAGGTCATCTTGTCCAATTCTTTTCTTTCTTTTTGAGTTTTTGGTTTTCTTTTTGCAAGTTTTGTTATCTTTGTTTTTCTTCTTTAAATCGCGACAAGAGTGTGTTTTTGTTTGTGTGAAACTTACTTCTGATTATCTGAATCTCATTGATCTTAAAGTTTGAATGACTTAAGGAGCTTTACATCAGATTGATTATCATTCACACATAAATAAAAAGGATACATTTGTTATGATTGTTTTTGGATATTAGAACAACATTCTATGAAATTTTTAGCATTATACTGGATTTGATTGAGGATTCTGCATCTTAGTGTTTGACAGTGAAAAGAACATTCTTCTCTTTCCCTTAAATAGGCATTCATTGAAAGAAAAGACTACTTATCATTTCTTATGCATTTTTTGGGAATTGATTCATAATACCATCAGTTTCATTTTCATACACCCTTGAGTAAAGGACAACTGCAAAATTAACACTAATTAAAAATTATCTAGAACATTTTGTTTTTAGAATCTTCCACAAACATTACACTAGGATTAGCACTTTGGATTAGGCTATGAGTTCAACTCTCCAAAGTATTCAAACAAGACATTATCATCTTGTGATAGGGAGAGAAAATTCAATCGTCGTATAGGCTTTCTGGGATCCCCCTCTCACACAAGGGTTATGCACGAGGTCTCATTCGGGAGAGTTACGAAGTTTATCCCTCCGTGGTTCAACTGTTTGTAGTGTTCAGATCATATATTGAGGGATCTTCTTGAGGTTCATTTGGCTTCATTTGGTCTCAGTGCCTCGTGAACTTCGAATCCATTTGGGGTCCTCTGGATTTCTATCGATCCACTTGTCCTCAATTCTCTCGAAGGATTTTGGACTTGTTATCCTTCTCATACGTTCGGACTGGACTGTCAACTGTACCCACCCAGGGGATGACTGTGAGTTGGTTTATTTAGTAGCCATAATGTTTAGGTACTTACACAAGGTGACGGTGAAGGGAAGTCTCACTGTACCTGGAACAGACGTTGATCAAACTCACTCGGGCTCCTTGGAGGGTAAATCCACAATTACTGTGTGGAAGCTTGCACCAAGGCATAAGTCCGTTAAGAAGGTCTCCATCATAAATGTTCCACCATATCCTATCCCCTTATTGACTTGATCACGCGACATTGTATTTCATCACCAACTAGTACTGTCATCGAGAGAAGGTTTTGTTTGCTTGGTTTGATTCCTAGATTTTTAGTGTATGTTGTTTGTTTTCGTTAGTCGGCCATAGATTTATTTTTTCCTTCGTTACTTAGCTCAAGCAACATCGTCCTTCTTCATTCACGTAGGATGCAAGGGTTACCCTCAGAAGATACCGAGGGTTATCTACCTTTTCTTCCCAACTCTTCAAAAGGCCCTCCTAAGGCTCATAATGAACTAGGCTCTGAGGTTGGAAGCACACACTCTCTAAAACAGTTCCAAATTTTTTCTGATTATTTGGAAGATTTTTGAATCAACCCAACCTTGAGTATTAGACGAGAACTGCATCTGCTACAAGTGAACTCATCTAAAGAGGTTGTTGTTATTGAGGAAACGGAGGTATCCGCTGAACCTCACACGGGATCTGGAGTATAAGATCACTTTTTCCAAAGTGAATCATTTAGGACCCCAAATCATACTATTGGAACCTCTGGATTTGGTTTTGTCCCTTTGACAGTCAGTGATCTATACAGTAACCTAGGAGTGAATCTCGGTCAACCCATGGCATCACAAGTGCCCGAGACATTTGTTAGTTATACGGTACCTCTAAATCACTTTATTGGTATGACCTGTAATTTCATCACCTCTGTAGACCAATTGTTGATTGGTTCTCACTCGAACCCTAGTATCCATATGACCCATTCTACCATCGTCTTGCATGTTGCCACAATCCCCACCAAAAATTTGACACCATCCCAGGCTCTGATTGGAACACCACTTAGACCAAATCCGTTAGTCCCACTTGGGTACAGAGCTTTGAATACATCCATTAACAACACTACCCAGGTTACACCCAGAGGTTCTATCCCTACACCTTTGTTTGGAGGAACCGGTCTTGGTGGCTCTAATCCAGCTGGAGCCTCCGACCATTCATTTTATGGTTTCCAGATCCCTTTGGGAACTCAACCTCATGCTAGGGGGGAACCTCCATTTGGGAGTCAAACTCAAATGGGAACATGATCTCAGCTTAGGGGGAAATCTCAGACTGGAATCCCTAACCTATCATATGGGAAAAATGTGACACCAAATCCTTGGCACATTCCTTTTTCGGGAAATACACTATTCCCTAAGGGGAAACATCCTCAAGGAAAACAACAACCTTATCCTTCTTATGGAAAAAATGTCTATCCACCTTATGGGAAAACCCAACAACCGACTTATAATCCTCAAAACTTATCAGGTTATCCTCCATATCCACATGTTTCTCAACCATCCTCAAATCTTGTTTATTATGGTCAACCACAACCAAACGTATGAGGACCTACTGGATATAATTATCCACCTAACCCAGTTTACGGTCCTACTAGTGTTCCCATGCCACACTAGTATCATCCTCATGTTAACCAAAAACTACCATTTCTCGTGACTCTGGATCTTCCAGACTTGTCTCAGTTAACCAATGATCCTATATTACATTATCCTTTTTGGCCAATATTCCCTGCTAAATTACCTTCTGATATTCCAAATTTTTATAGTAAACCTGGAGAAGACCCAAATAATTATGTGATGACTTTCCATTTGTGGTGTTCATCAAGCTCCTTAATGGACGATTCTATACGTTTGTTTGTTTTTCAGTGAACACTTACGGGCTCAGCAGCCATGTGGTATATTGAACTACCATGTGGTTCTTTCCAAGACTTCAACTCCCTTGCCATGTCCTTTCTCACACACTTTGAACTACCCATTCGATACGATATGGGTACCAAAATCTTGACCTCCCTTCATCGGAAAAAATCTATGCATATCTCTGATCATATTCATGAGTGGAGACAAAGATGAAGGTTGATTAAAGAAATCATTCCTGACCAATTATTGGCGGAATGGCTTACTAAATCATTGTTACCCCCGATTGCTCATGATGTCTCCATGGGTGGTGTAGTCATCAAGGAATAGGCCATTGCTCGAGCTCAATACTTAGATTTGGTTTATTCACAGTCTGGTACCTTATATGAGTTGATTCCAAATGCTACCTGTGCCACTAACGACCCATCCAAACCTTCATCCTCGTCGCATGCGGATGGCATTATTTGTTCCATCAAAACTCAATATGCATCCCAGTCGACTGGAGTTGCACCTCGATCTAATTCCACATCTACTCGTAGTTCGACTGCACCCTCCTCTACCTCCTCTCATACACAAATTTCTAAGGTGAATGCAGTTCAGTCTACCCCTTCACAATAGTCCAGAGGTAAGAAAAAGACAAAGAATAATAAAAATGAACAACCTAAAGCTCAAGACCCAGCACTTGCTAATGAGAAGCAACCACAGTGGAAACTGAAGTTCCCATGTCTTATATGTGGTGACGATCACTACACTCGAGACTGTCCACATCGCGATGAAGTGGCCAAACTTTTCAAAGGGAATTCCCAACCCGTTGTGCTTACTCATCCTTTTCCTCAGCAACAATCTATGGTTTCTCAAACCCCGTCTCTAGGGGGCAGTTCCAGACACCCTTCTCATGATGAAGCCTCAACAAGTGCCCATATATATCTATTTAATGGGATTGATTTAACCACCCGCTCTACGACCTATGACACACTAGTTAAATCTAACAAAGGTAAGGTCACTAACGGCTCTTTATCAGATCCATCACCATCCTCTGTTAGCCCTCCATCTCTCAGTCCTCCATCTAGATCGCTTCAGATCGAGAAACCTATGTTCGACTCTATATTACTCCCCCCTAAGAGCACTATCCGTAAATCTGCCTTTAATCCTAGTTCGCGTGCTTCCCAGAACTACAACATTGTTGAAGATTTGGCTCAAGCACCATGTGTTATGTCTACGTTAGAAGTTCTACAACACTGCCCCAGTCAACGTAGAATGCTCTTGGCCACTATTGACACTTTTGATCCTGAGTCGTCCAACAATATCATGTTTAACCTAGATAATTTTACATCTCAACTCTCTCACCAACTTGCTTTCCAAGTTGATGTTGTTGTTCACAATCAACAAATTCACCGAACTATTTTGGATGAGGGAGCCTCTACTTGTGCCATGTCTTTAGCTTGCTAGAAAAGCTTGAAATCACTGGAACTTAACAAATCCCCAACGATGTTGCGTGCATTCGATGGGCGAGGTTTTCATCCTCACAGACTATTACAGTCCTTAGTCGTTCAGTTAGGCAGCAAAATTGTTATTGTTGATGTCAAGGTGGTCGATGCTCCTCTTGATTACAACCTGTTACTTGGAAGAAGTTGGTTTTATGCTATGACTATCGTTGCTTCATCGGCATTTCGATGTGTACAATTTCCTCATCAGGGAAAAATTATCACTATCGATCAATTAGATTTTTGTACACCCGATGCTCGCACCCCCGCTACCAACAATATTCCATTCTTGGGAGATCACAAGATCACATATGAAAGGGTTGGTGTTGTCTTTTTGAAATACTCTATCCTTATGGGTACCTTCCCTACACCACTTCCACCCACCACACATCATGTTGCCGCAATCAATATGATTTTGACTACGGTTTATCAATCCTTGGAATCATTTGACCCTTGGATTGTACCTAATCCGTTGGAATTCGATGCACTAGGTGACACCATGCCACTTAGTCCAGCCGAAACCTCATACGTTGCTATCCAATCTGCCTCTCCCTCCTTGGATGACCAACATCTCTTGGCACCTGATAGTTACTCGATGCCATCATGGTTAAATTCCTTGACGTCTGCATTCGACTACATTTCCCAAATTTTTCCTTTCGATGAATCTACAATGGAAATGCTTAGCATCGATGACGTACCTTGGGATGATATCCATCATCGATCCTCTTTTCTTCCACCTCTCGAAGAAATTCAAGAAGACATACACTCTGTCTTCCATCCTGATGTTGTCGATTTTCCATAGTCTCCCATCCTCACACAAGATACTCTTTTTGAGGGGAATTTGGGCAATATTTCATCTACAATATTTATCGACATTTTGATAAAGGAAGGTGTCATGGAAAACATCAACCTCGATGCTAATTTCTCACCTGAGGAAGTGATCTCTTATACCGCTCTATTTAAATAATTTTGTGATGTCTTCACTTGGAGCTACGAAGAGATGTCAGGGATCGATCCATTGATCATCGTTCATGAGATTAAAACCTACCCAGATGTCAAACCTATTCGACAGAAACTTCGCCCGGTCCATCCTAAAAAGATCGCGGCCATTAAGGCAGAAGTTGAAAATTTATTGAAATCTAGCTTCATTTATCTGATCCCCTTGACGGAATGGGTTTTGAACATTGTTTTGATCACTAAGAAGCAAGGGACCATTCGTGTCTGCATTGATTATATGGATCTCAATAAGGCTTGTCTGAAAGACAACTACCCTACACCCTTCATCGACCAAATTATTGATAATTGTGTTGGTAGCGTAATTTTCTCTTTTATGGATAGTTTCTCAGGGTATAACTAGATTGACATTTTACCTGTTGATCAGCATAAGACAGCCTTCTTCTGCCCGTGGGGAAATTTCACCTATCGGAAACTACCATTTGGCCTTAAAATTGTTGGTGCTACATTCCAGTGGGCCATGTCATATGATTTCCACGATATCAAACATATTGCGGAACCTTACCTCGATGACTTACCTTCCCACTCATCCAATCAATCGGACCATTTTAGTCATCTACGGGCAATTTTTCTTCGATGTCGGTTCTACCATATTCGTTTGAACCCACATAAATATATTTTTGTTGTCGAATCAGGATGACTCCTCAGCTTTTTTGTCTCCAAGGATAGGATTCGGGTGGATCCCCTAAAAATTCGAGCTATCCTAGCTTTATCTCCACCTAATAATCTGACACAAATCCAAAGTTTGTAGGGGAACACAACCTTTCTTCATTGTTTCATTTGTAACTATGCTGAGATTACCAAAGGATTTATGAGATTGTTGCAGAAAGAAACCCCTTTCATCTGGGATGACACTGCTCAACGATCTTTTTCTTCTCTAATGCATGCATTGACCAATGCACCTCTGTTGCATCCTCCGAACTATACGCAGGATTATATCCTTTACTTAGCAGCCTATACTTCCACTATTTCTATGGTGTTAGTTCAAGAGGACCCTATCGGTGAGGAACAGGTGATATATTATTTGAGAAAAATTCTATCTGGTCCCAAGCTCCGATATTCACATGTTGAAAAGTTGTCTCTGGCAGCCATCATCGTTGTCCAGAGATTTTTTCACTACATTTTTCTATGCACCACCACAGTTATTGCGGACTCAAACCCCATGTATCACATTCTGACACGTCAATTTCTTGGGGGAAAATATTCTAAATGGATCGTCATCCTGCAAGAGTTCAATCTTGAGTTTGTTAAGTCCAAAGCTAAAAAATATTTGGTGTTTGCAGAGATTATCTACGACTTTCCCCATGTTGATGATGATACTAAGCCCAGATATTCTCTACCCGATGAGACTTTGTTCCTCATCAGCACGTCTGACCCTTGGTATGGAGATATCCTTCTTTATCTCCAGACCCAATGTTTTCAACCCGATATCTCTCGTGAAGAGCGTCATCGTATCTGCCATCATTCTCATTTCTACCTTATCATCGGTGATACCTTGTATCGTTGTGGTATTTATACTATCCTACGATGATGTTTGACTCATGAAGAGGTTGAACGTGTCCTCAATGAATATCACCTTGGAGCTTGTGGAGGTCACCTTTCTGGGATGGCTACAACCCAGAAAATTTTACGTACCGGTTACTTTTCCCCCTCAATCTTCAAATATTGTATCGAGATCATCAAAAAGTGCCCACCCTGCCAAGATTTTCAAAACAAGGCACGCACCCACCCTGCTCCACTGCATCTCATTATTTCCATTGACCCCTTTGCCAAATGGGGCATTGATTTCATGCAGTGTAAGATTACCTCATTCGAGGGCACAGTTATATAATCGTCATCGTCGATTACTTTACAAAATGGGTTGAGGTTATGCCTACCTTTCTGAATGATTGTCGTACTACAAATCTTTTATTTTTTAACCAGATCATCACCCAATTTGGTGTTCCACACACCATTGTCACTGATCATGGTTCACACTTTCAGAACCAGATAATGAGTGAGTTGCATGCCAAGTTGGGTTTTCACCATGAGAACTCATCCCCGTACTATCCTCAAGCTAACGAACAAGTTGAAGCTATCAACAAGGTCCTTAAAACCATGATCCAAGAGATGGTAGGGGAAAACAAGACATCTTGGAACTTACAACTTTTCTCCGCTCTCTGGTCTTATCGTACGTCGGTAAAAACTTCTACTGGATTCACTCCCTTCCAGCTAGTATATGTCATAGAAGTTGTTTTACCAATCGAGTGTGAAATTCCCTCTCTGAAACTCAAAGTAGAACTCCTGCCCCACACTTCTACTGAAGAAGAACGTTTCTTACACTTGACTAGGTTGGATGAAACACGTCGTGATGCCTCTCTCGTTAATGAGACATATCAAAAGAAAATCAAGAATCAATACGACAAATTTGTCCATCCTCGCGCTTTTGCAGAAGGAGACCTAGTCCTCGTTTATGACCAAGCTCATGATAATTTAGGGACAGGGAAGTTAGAACCTCTATGGCATGGTCCTTACATCGTGAAACGTGTTCTACATAGAGGCACCTACGAGCTACTTGACTATGATGGAATCTCCTTGGGTGAGCCCCGGAACAGGCTTTACCTTAAGAAGTACTATGCATAGAACATCTAGCATATGTGATTTGTACACTATTGTATTTTTAGTTTGGTGTGTATTTTTCTTTTGAGTGCTCGAGTTTTTCCTTAGCCACTTATACTGTGTCTTGTGTTTTCATGCACAGATGACATCTTCCTTTCCTATTTTTCTCAGGTTTGCAGATGGTTCTAGTCGACATACCCAAAAAGTTTCTTATGTAGCTTGGGTCATTTACCACTCTGACGAGTTGGTGAGTTCTGGAGGTATTTTCTTAGGATCGACAACTAACAACAGGGAAGAATATCATGATGTCATCATACTTTTAACCGAAGCCTCCTCCCTAGGCATTTCTCGCATGATTGTCAACCTAGACTCCCAACTCATGGTCTGTCAACTTAATCGAATCTACATTATTCACAATCTTATCCTACTACGTCTCCACTTACAAGTTCGTCATCTTGAACGAATGTTTGATTTTATTGACTACAGACACATACCAAGAGAACTCAATACCATTTCGGATTCGTTAGCTAATTACATCATGGATAGGTATCTCACACATAGATAAGTTTTCATAAAGGAAATAAATAACATCACATATCATCATGTAAATTAAAACACAACACATAAAAGACATCATTATTTGCAAATCATTTGGCACTGTAAAAACTCAGAAATATATATGTATATACAGCATGACTGAAAATGTTTGATTACATCAAAAAAGGTACATAGAAGGGAAAAATGTTGGGTCCTCGTGCCCATAAAATCGTCATAAAGACTATACAAAAGAAGATCATCAGTGAGGTCCTTGTCCTCTCGCATCACATTGTGCTCCAAGTAGCACATCACCGCACAAACTAATCGTCTCAGTAAAGAGTTAATACTTTCAGGAACTCTCACTGTGTGTCTCTGGAAGTGCAAGGGTACATTCTCCCTCTCGAGTGTTATAACCCTAATTTGCACCATACATGCTTACCTGGCATCAGGCCATATCATATCCCTTCTTTTCCAAAAGCACTATTGAACAAATCTTTTAAAAACCTCTTTTATAAGGGCCCACATGCCCTACTCCATTACTGCACACGTGTACACGCTAGCTGACCTAAAACAGCTTGTGTGGACTGAAAAAAGCATGAAAAAAGGAAAGTTGTCGATGGAACACACATCTTTGGGTGACTTAAATGAAACTGTCGGCCATGCATGACCAAGGGTTCATCCAAATACCTAGCTTCTTCTAGCCTATAAAATAAGGGCTAGGGGTCCCATCTGGAAGGAGAGAAAAGAGAGTAAAGAAACTCTGCCCAATTGCATATTCCCATTGTCCCAACCCTTTAGCCATCCTTGTGGAAGAAGAGATACAAAGCAAATAAGTTGGAGGAAATTTGAAGAGGAGCCCGGGATCAGGATTCGCGGAGCAGTGGCTGGTCTTGACGTTGTAAGTTGATTCATTTAAAGTTAATAATAAAGAAATTATTTTCTCGTCCCACTATATGAGTTATTCATAGTTCAGTAAATATATGTTTGAATCTCTAACCCATTAGTCTATAGGTAAAATATATGTGTAGTTTGTTGCTTGTTTTGTACGCAGGTCAATCTTGAGAGTATAGCTGCCAACAAGTGGTCAAGCATGAAAGGGGATCGACATCGAACATCTGGAACAAGGTATGTCGGTCTAACCATGTATTTGCTGAAAAGGAATGGGGTTTAAGTCTAGGGACGAAGGTAGAAAGTAGATTTCTTTTGGTCATATTTGCATGCATAAGATAGCCCTATTTGCTAGTCCGTAAGGGGATTTCCCTCACAATAGAATTGGCGACCATACTGGGGAAGTCTCTAGGGTTCCTGGAATTTTATTTTTTGGGTAGTTTTAAAAGATTGGTTTTCTTGCCTGTTTTTTGAAGTTTCTGCAAAGTCTGAGCTAGCAAAGAGTCTGGTTTCCCATACCAGTTGTCTTTGTTATTTTCTTGATTGTGTTTTTTCGAGACCCACAGAGGTACACACAGCCTATATAAGGTCTGCATGCGTGTACCCGCACCCTACTCTCTTACAGCCCACGTGTAAACACTAGCTAAAGAAGTAGCAGTAGCCTGTAGAGTCCAGAAAATTTTTGAGGCAGTCATCCTCTTCCCTGTCATAATCAGACATTCTCAGGGGTTTTATGGAACTCTTACTAAGTCTTGATTGTTTGCAGTCTTGTCTCAGATTGGTTTGTTTTACGAATTTTTTCCTTACATTATTTTCATTGTTTCTGCTAAAGAGAGTGTCTAAGCCTTCAGGAGATCCTGGTTATCAATATCAGTGGTCTCTTCCTGGTTTGGATTGTCTGTTTTTATTTTTTCTTAGAGTTTTAGACATACACATAGCCTGTAGAAGGTTAGCCCGTGTGTACACGCCCTCTGTCTCTATACAGCTCGCGTTCACATGCTTGTTGTTGGATTATCAGTAGCGTGCTTGGGCAGGATAGTTTTTGTTGAGGGTAAGGAAGTCATTATTTCCCTTGATGAGAGTTATACCTATTAGGTTTTTGAATCTATGTCTTAAAAGTCAGTAGCTTAGGATTAATCTTAGCCTTAGCTTGCTTTTTATCATTTTAAAAGTTGTCATAAAAAAGAATTTTTTAGGGTTTTTAGACAAGTGTGAGAGTCATTTTTTAAGTTGCTAGTGTGTGATTTCTTGAAGTGATTCTTTGTGATCTGCGATTAGGCCAGAATTGTTTTTCTTGGTTTTTACTTGTTGGTATTTTTACTTTTTTATTTATCAGCATTTAAATAAATAAATAAATCTCTTTCATTTTCTTGTTTGGTTGAAGAGTGTGATTCTGCATCATTAACCAGGGAAAAGTTTTTATTTCATAAGTTCTTTGCAATTTACTTAGATCATAAGTATCTCGTAGTTGAGTGAAATTCCTTTTGAGTTTGTTGTCCAAAATCTTAGAATATTTTTAAAAAAAAAAAAAAATTTGAAAAGTTGTTGAAATTTTGCATTAAGTAAAAATTTTTGTTTCCAGGTTTTTATTCATTTTTGCTTTCATATTTTACACATCATCAGTTTCACTTTCATATCCCTTGACATAATACAAGCCATAAAATTAATGCTAAATCTAAAATTTATTAGACTTTTATGTTTGTAGGGTTAACCAACTAGTTCAGGATTAGGGCCTTGGATTAGGTTGGAGAGGAAACTCTTCAAGGCCATTTAAAATCAAACATTGGAGTCTGATTTAGGGAGTGTCTAAGTCCAGTATCGTGAAATTTATCCAGGACCCCCCTCTAACACAGGGGATAAACACGAGGTCGTGTGCGGGAAGGTAGCGGAGATAACCCCTCCAAAGTTGGACCAATCGTAGTGGAGAACACATATAGAGGGCTTGTTTTGGGATTTCGTCGATTGCATTTTCCACAGGGATTTGTGGCTCTCGAATCCATTCGAGATCCTCAGTTGTCTTCCAGACCACTTGCTTTCGATACCCTTGACAGGTTTCGGGCTCGATACCCTACTCATTGTGGTCTACCCGACTTTCGACTGTACCCGCCCGGTGATTGTTCGCGCATTGGCAACCCAGTTGCCTATATTTTTTAGGGACATACACAGGTGACTATGGGGGTATACCATGGTACCTAGGACAGACATCTGGCCATTCTTTGCAGAGTATACTTTGAGGGTGCTTCCATTTTCTAGTTGCACTTGCACCGGTAATTTTCTCTAGTGTTGGTTGTTGTAACTGTTCTTCCAATTAATTTAGTGTTTGCTTGTATTATCTTATAGGGAATTTTTTAGTGTGTGTTACTTTTGAACGTTTAGACAACCCTAGAGTGTCTTTGATATTCTCACACAGTGGAGTATCTTGAGCTCCACCAGTCACGAAGGCTTCTTGGCCTGTCGCTGGTTACACTGGAGCCACCCCCGCCACCACTAAGGTGAAAGCCAGACCAACAAGGATCTTTTGAAGCGACCAGGTCACAAGAAATTGTGCCCGACCAACATCCAAAGGAGTCGACCATTTTAGACCTTGGAGCGCAAGCTTTTGGTCTGGTTGGAACCTCCACCACTAATATTTTGGCACCCACCATCGTACCGATTCATCCTTACATGTTCCAGACAGTGTCGCACATAGCAATGGAAACAAATGTTGTTACTCCTTTTGGGAATTCTTCAATTCCCACTAAGTTTGTCACCACGGGAGAATTTCCACCTCCTAACCCACTTTCACCGGTCTGAGCCACCATGGTCTCAACCACCACTACATCACACAGTGGTCCAATCTCGTCTTTGGCAGCAGCCACAACCCCTTTCACACTAAGTGCGACAGGCCCTCCGTTCTCATATGGGATGCCTAGTTCGGGTACAAGTCATGTACTTTCCTACTCCACTTTACAGACTTGAGGTCTGGGGGCAGGGATCTCTAGCGCTCCTCTACAAGTTCACATGGGGGGAAGTCCTTCCCCTTTCAATGCTTTTCCTTATGGAGGAGGTCATATCCCTCCTTCGTCCCCTTCACTCAGTGGCTCGCATCAGCAATCCATTGGGCAACCTGCACACCATAGTTTATTTGGAGCAAGGATTCAAGTACCACCTTTGCATAGTATGCTGATAGGTTCCACACCATTTTCTTTGAATGGAACCTTTGGTAACAATGCCTTCTCCTCATCCACCTTCCTGACTGGGGGAAATCCCAGTTTTTGACAACCTATTCCTATGCAGGGTACTATTTCTGCACAGGGGGAAAACCTAGGAATTTCTTCTACATCATGGCCTTGGAATTCTTGGCGTGGATACGTTCCCTCATCCAGAATGTCAATCTAGGGTAATTCTTTCCATAATCAATGGAACCCCAGACAAACTACTATGCCTATCCCCACGGCCCAAAGTCCTTCGAATGTAATGCATGCCCAACCATCTATGTCTTATTTTGGAAATTAGTCGATGATGTCTCCACATACGCAAAATCCATATGCTATCCAAGGCCATGGTTTCTACCAGAACCAGGGCCAACAGCCGAACTTTTCCTGGCAACCTAGTGCCAGTCAAACTTCGGGCCCCTTTTTCCTAGGTTATCACCAACAACCCAAACTACCCTTCTTGGTGACTTTTCACTTGCCAGATTTGACAAGGTTGTTGAATGACCCTATTTGTCATGATCCATATTGGCCTTCTATGCCGACAAAGTTTCCTTTGGACATTCCAAAGTTCGAAGTCAAGCCTAACGAAGATCTAGGAGATCATGTGACTACCTTCCATATTTGGTGCTCATCAAACTCATTGAAATATGACTTCGTACAGTTGTGATTGTTTCAACGTACTCTCATTGGGAGTGTCGTGAAATGGTACATTGAGCTCAATCTCTCAAGATACTCTTCTTTCGGTGAACTAGAGATGGCTTTCCTAAACCATTTCCAGTTACCTGTGAGATACGACGCTGGCACAGAGTTTCTTTCCAATTTCGAACAGACAACAATGGACCATATCTCTGATCACATCTGAGAATGGAGACGCCAGAAGAGTTTAATTAAAGTGTCAAGCCCATCAACATTCCTGCTTGAGTGGTTCCCTAACTCTTTGGTCCTGCAGTTATCCAAAGACGTCACGACAGCAGGAGTATTCTCCGAAGAAGAAGCCATCATGAGAGCTCAACAATTTGAGCTCATCTATTCTCAGTCCGATTTATTATACAACATCTTTCCAGATGCGCCACTCTCAATACTTGATAAAACTAGACAGAGAGCTGGACCACATGCCGATGGTATCATTGGTTCAGCACAAACAAAGCTCACTGAGCAATTGAAGAAGCAGTTGCAGCAGTTATTTATACAACACACAGTGGCTAACCAAAATACTACTTTGGTTGCTCCCCCTACCAAAACGTTGAAGGTACACACAGTGCAATTGACTAACCCAAAGGCCACCCAGCAGCCTGAAGGAAAGAAAAAACAATGAAAGAAGGGTAAGGGGAATAAAAATCCTACTGATAATGGTGGCAAGGAAAACACTAAGAAATGGAAGGCGAGGTATCCATGCAACTTGTGCGCAGAAGACCACCCAAGCCATCTATGTCCTCGGCTTGCAGAAGCCCAAAAGTTTGTGACGCAGCAACAACCTGTTGTGTTGACCAATCCATTTCAACATGGGCAAAATATAACCCAAGCCTCTACAAGCACGGAAGGGGGTAGCTAAGAACCCTCTCCGCCTATGAATAACCCCACATCTACGAACGTATATATGGTGAGGGGTGATGCTTTTATATCGACTAGAGCACATGACTATAGTAAACCAAGCACTTCTAAGAAGGGTAAAGAAGTCGAACTCCCATATCTTCCTCTACATATTGAGAAGACATTGGGTGAAACAATGACATGCATTCCCAAAGGCACATTCAAAAAATCTTCTCATAACCCAAACGCAAGGGCCTCCCAGAACTACTCTGTGGTGGAAGATTTATCACAAACCCCTTATGCAATGTCCTCTTTGGAGGTCCTCC
Organism: Picea engelmannii; assembly: GCA_009831015.1. NCBI lineage: Eukaryota > Viridiplantae > Streptophyta > Pinopsida > Pinales > Pinaceae > Picea > Picea engelmannii. The sequence continues at coordinate 60,654 of ML817901.1, forward strand.
AAAGCTTCCCTTCCCAGAGGAAAGCTTTTTTAACCGCTTTAGGATCTATCGAGACTTGTAATCCGGGTACAATAATGTTGGATACAATCGACTTAAAACCTTGTCTACCTTACCACGTAGTGTTTCAGATAGTAGTGGCTTATACCACAAAAAATTTTACTCGGAATATCTTCCGCACGGGGGTTGATGAGGGTGCCTCAACGTGCGTTATGTCATTGGCATGTTGGAATGTCGTTGGCCATCCCGTCTTGTCTCCGTCACCTAATCTCCTCACCGCTTTCAACGGTTGTTCATTCCGACCACATGGTATCATTCCTTCTTTCCCTGTGCAGTTAGGAGGGAAGACCGTGTGTGTCAAAGTAGAGGTAGTTGATGCTCCCCTCGACTATAACCTCTTGTTAGGAAGGAGTTGGACTTATGCCATGCAAGTTGTGGTTGCTACCATTTTTGGGGTCTTTTTGTTTCCACACGAGAGTCGGATAGTGACCATCGATCAATTGTCCTTCTCTAGACCTGACCCTGCATTGGGGGCATCCACGGTCCCGATGATTGATAATCCTAAACCAGGTGTCATCAACGTGGGGTTTGGTTTGTGCCCATATTTGATGGGTACCTTCGACTACCCACCCCCTCAAGGCGATAGCAAGTTTATATCCAATCACCATAAGGTTGAGATTTTTCAAGTTTCGTCGTTCCGCATGACTTACTTCGACGATCCATGGATACTTCCTTCCCAATAGGCCACAATGGATGGGACAGGGTACCCGAGAATTTCCATGCCCTTGTCCACAGTTGAAGAAGCATACTCTTTAGTCCAGCAAAATTCAGCCCAAACTGATCCAGCTCCTGCACAAGAGTTCGATCCACTTCTAGAGCCTATTTGGGCTCATGGTTCTCTCACTCACACCGATTCATTAGACTTAGTATTGCCCTCTGATGAAGCAATGACTAGCCCTGACAAACCCTGGGAAGATCTTCATCACAGATCATACTTCCTCCCAGAGTTAAGTCGAATCGAAGCAAGAGAATTCACCGTGACTATGATGGGAGATCGGTCTTGTCCTATTAATCTCTTAGCTACCCACAAATTTTATGCTAAGGGTAATATGGAAACCATCACTGAAACCATACCGATCAATATTTCTCGAAACCCTGGCATCATGGAGAATATTTTCATCAGATCTAACTGCTCCCTCGAAGAGATTCAAATCTACACAGATCTTTTCAAAGAATTCTGAGACATTTTTTCCTGGTCTTATGAGGAAATGCCAGGCATCGATCCAAAAATAGTTGAACATGAAATCACAACATATTCTGATGCCAAACCTGTACGACAAAAACTTCATCCAGTTAATACTAAGAAAGCAGCAACCATTAAGGTTGAGGTTGAGAAACTGCTAAAAGTCAGGTTTATCTATCCTATCCATTTGACCCAATGGGTGGAAAACCTCATGCCAGTCAATAAAAAACAAGGCACGATTCATGTATGTACCGACTTCCGTGATTTGAACCAGGCATGTCCCAAAGATAATTTTCCCACACCTTTCATCGACTAGGTCATTGATGAATGTGTGAGTTGCGAAGCCTTTTCTTTCATGGATGGTTTTTCAGGATATAATCAAATACAAATCAAACCCAAAGACCAACACAAAACGACATTCATCTGTCCATGGGGTACATTCATGTATCGTAAGATGCCTTTCGGTCTCAAAAATGCTGGAGCCACCTTTCAGTGGGCCATGTATTTTTCTTTACATGACCTCAAGCATATAGTCGAGGCCTATTTAGATGATTCAACATCTTGATCTCGCAAGAGAACGGATCATCCCACACACCTCCAACTTATCTTCGAACGTTGTTGCTACTTTCATATTCGCTTGAATCCAAACAAGTGCAGCTTCTGCGTAACATCAGGACGATTGTTAGGTTTCATAGTGTCAACAACAGGGATCATGGTCAATCCTCTCAAGGTTGAGGCAATAATTCAGTTGTCCCCCCCACACACAATCCTTCAACTTCAAAGTCTACAGGGCAAGATGAATTTTCTAAGACACTTTATCGCTAACTACGTCGAGATCACCAAGGGCTTTATGCACTTACTTAAAAAAGATGTTCCCTTTTGTTGGGACGATGCCGCTCAACGCTCTTTCACCGCATTGAAACATGCACTCACAACTGCCCCTCTGCTCCGGCCACCTAACTATAACAAGAATTTTCTATTATATCTGGCTGCAGCAAAGTCAACCATTGGCATGGTCTTAGTTCAGGAAGATGATTTGTTCTCAGAATATGTCATCTATTACCTGAGCCGAGGCCTCATAGGAACGGAACTCAATTATTCTCATACCGAAAAACTTGTGTTGGCAGCAGTCCATGTTGTTCAACGGTTCCGTCATTATGTTTTGTTTTGCAATACCACCGTCATTGCTGTCGTGAATCCATTTCAATACATGTTGACACAATGGGTAATAGGCAGAAAAATCAGTAGATGGATCATCATCCTCAAGGCGTTTGACTTGGATTTCGTTTCAGCGAAGTCCAAAAAGTCACTGGTCTTCGCAGAACTTATTTCGGAACTTCCGGTTGAGTCAGGTGATCTTGTGCCCGAAGAGTCGCCTATTAGAGGAGATATGTTTTTTATCACCTCTTCAGATCTCTGGTATGGAGATATACTTATATATCTCCAGACTTTGAAGTGCCCCACTATTGCTTCTCGTGATGAGCGTTGATGCATATGCCATCAGGCTAAGAATTATCTCATACTCGATGATAGATTGTATCGAAGAGGTGTAGACTACATCCTACGTCGATGTCTCACTCATGAAGAAGCAGTTATCATGCTTAATGATTTCCATACAGAAGCTTGTGGCGGTCATTTATCTGGGTTGGCGATAGCCCAAAAGATTCTACAAGCAGGCTACTTCTGGCTGACACTTATGAAGGATTGCATCGAATCAGTCAAGAAGTGCCATCAGTGCCAAATATTCTCTCGGAAGATGATGACACATCCCACTCCCATGTTTCTTGTCATTACAGTTGGTCCCTTCACCAAGTGGGGGATTGATTACACTACATGCAACCCTCCTTCAACAAGGGGGCACCACTATATCATCGTAGCTGTAGACTACTTCACAAAGTGGGTTGAAGCTATGCCAATGTTTAAAGATGATGGAGAGACTGCAGCTCTCTTTTTATTCAATCAGATAATAGAAAGGTTTGGTGTCCCAAGAGATATTGTCACTGACCATGGAAGTCACTTTCAGAATCAGATGATGACTGAGTTAACGTCAAATCTTGGGTTACGGCAAGAACATTTGTCACCCTACTACCCCCAAGCAAATGGGCAGGTGGAAGATATAAACAAAACTCTTAAAACCATTCTACAGCGAACTATCAACTCAGCCAAGTCAAATTGGCATTTGATGTTATACTCAGCATTATGGGCTTAACAAACATCTATCAAGACTGCAACCAGTTTCTCACCGTTTCATCTCATTTACGGGCTGGAGGTAGTCTTGCCCATCGAATGTCAGATCCCGTCTCTAAAATTGGCAGTACAATTACTTCCAGACACTTCTCCACTTGAAGAACGATTAATATACCTTGATCAGCTCAATGAGTAGCGTCATGATGTGACCCTGGCCAATGAGGCTCACAAACATAAGGTCAAGTGTCAGTATGATAGGTCCATTCGTCCTTGGATTTTCTCTGAAGGCAACCTTGTCCTGGTCTATGACCAAGATAAGGACCCCCTAGGGGCAGGAAAATTCAAACCCACGTGGTTCGGACCTTTCATCATAAAAGAGGTTTTAAAAAAAGGCGCTTATCATCTGGTTGATTTTGAAGGGAATGCTTTGGCAGAGCCTAGAAATGGGCTCTACCTCAAGAAGTATTACTCATAGGTAGGTCACTGTGGGTAACTTTTGTAACATATGTATAGTCTTTGTACTATTACTTTTTAGTTTTTTTTTAGTGTTATGGACGTGTCGTTGATGTTATCTTTCATCACTATGGCATATGTCAAGTGATTCCTAGGTGTTTGTTGGGTATGCAGACGGTGCTAGTCGGCACACTCGAAGGCTTGCCTCCGTAGCTTGGGTAATATTTACACCTCAAGGCCAGTTGTTATCTTCCGGCGGTATATGCTTAGGTGACACCACAAATAATATCGTCGAGTATAATGCATTTATCGAGTTGCTTTGTGATGCTTTGTCATTGGGTATCACTCATCTCCGAGTCTATCTCGATGCTCAATTCGTTGTGTCTCAGTTAAATAGAGTATACCGGGTTCATGATCCAACTTTACACCGACGATTCCTTCAGGTACGTCTCTTAGAACGAAACTTTGATTATATTACATATTTTCATGTTCCTAGGAGATTAAACCAAGTTACAGATACTCTAGCTAATCAAATTTTAGATTAGCATATTGCACACATATGAAAGAACAGTCACATAAACATGCAAATACATTTTGCACACATGATCCATAAGACACAAAAGACCAAAAAAAACCATATATAATATCAAAAAGTAACCAGAGTACACCGATGGATGCAAGCGCCTCAAAAATAGGACCAATAACAAGTCACAGGGCTTATGCCCTCAAAAAATATACAAGTAGTGCTCGTGGCACGTCAAAATGTATAGATAAATTCAGGGTATGCGGTCCCTGTTATACTGATCCACAGCGTTGGCTAAACGCCGAAACAACTGGACCCATGTCCGTGGTGCCCCCACTACATGAGGCTGCATATATGGTGGCAGGTCCTCAATCTCTGCCATTGGGACTGTGCGAGTGAGTGCAGTAAAGTTACGCTCGATCCATCTCAATACCCTCTCAGCCTCTCTGGATGGGAGATCTCCTGCTACTTCTAGTCCCCCTGCGGCAGCAGGTGCATCCCCTGGCCGAGGATGACACATGTTCCTCGCATAGTCAGTGGGTCGCACTGGTCCCACATATGCACCCAATGAACACATATCCTTCAAATACTCTGGCATAAAAAAAACAAATGATATATATAACAAAACAACATAAAAATTACATATCTTTAAAACACAAAAAACTACGAAGGTGGAGACTTACCCATCTCCCCTCGCTCCTCACCAGGAGGTATTGGTATCTCAGGGTCTCCCGAGAAATCAATCCTGGCATGGGGGTAATCCTCTATAATCAGGATCTGTCATGACAGCCACGCAAAGAAGTCATCATCGAAGGACTCATTGGTCCTTCTGCCACCCTGTCGCGGCAGTAATACTGTCCATCTACACATAGCAGGAAGACAGGCCTGATGTCCTCGTACCACTACTCTAGGACTAAAATTTAGAACTCTCTCAAAAAAGAATGAAAATAGAATGGTCCCGAACCCGAAGTTCCTATGTGTCCGCAAACAAAAATCTATCAACTGCCTCTTCATACACTCAAGCAAAGTGGTACTCCAATCAAAAACTTGTGCATTTAAGCATTGGACTGCACAGTTCATCTATGCACGTGACGCCTAATGTAGAGTCGTAGAACCAATAATTCGCCCAATAAGAAATACTATCGCCTGTAGTGATAAGTTAGTGATATTTCTTATGGGCACCTGCATGCTCGAGCGGTCTGTATCATCTGCACAATATAGGTCTATCAATTCCGCTTATGCGGCCCCAAAGGAAAAGTCCGAAAAATTGATTGGTTCCCCTCTCCTAGAGAGGCCAGTCAAAAAGTAAATGTCCTCGACCGTGGGCACCAATGACTGCCCCTCTAACATGAATGCCTATGAATCTGGATGCCAGTAGTCAACCAAGGCATTCAGTAGCATAGGTTGTGCCCGCATGAAAGGACATAGAAAAAACTTGAGTAACCCACATTGCATCAAGGTGGCCATAGCATTGGGGTCTTCCCTGACCAACTCATTCACCTCTTCATGCTCTCTTTCTCTCCAATGGACATACATACTGCAAAACACCAAGGTTTAGGAGGGTTAACCCTTGTTTTTTAAGCCTTTTTCATTCAATAAGGGGGTCCACGCATGTTTTCATGGTGAAAGTCGCATGTACATGTGTGCAGAGTTTACTCTACCCGAATGTACATGCGGCCTGTCTTAAGACATCCCACGTGGACCTAGGGCCGACCTTTTAAAGGTCAACACCCCCCTAAAAAATGAAACCCAATGCAAAAACAAAGACATAAACTGCAAGATAAGAGAGTTTGTACTTACTTGGTCCAGACAGAAGTTCGTTTCATCCACTGTAGCTCCCGGAATCACTGCTTTTGACAAAGGGGTTCTTTTCGCTCCAGAGTCAATTTCCAAATCAGTAATGGTGATAATGAGCTGCCAGCTTCTATTTATAGACTTTTTGGCCTGTTTTTGTCACTTTTTTGGCCTCCCTTATCATTTTCTCTATACCAAAAACCATTTAGTGTGATTCGAGAGTTGCATAGGAGGGATTTTATCGGGTATTGGGACAGTTTTTTGGAGTTTTGAGTAATTTTCGACGGTCCGTGAAAAAGAAAAATCCGAGGATCAACTTGAGCATATAGGTTAGGTTCCTACCCTAACTTTTGTACCTTGTTGTCTTTTTCTTTTTCCATAGGATCGATCCCATTAGGTTGTGACATGGAACCATCATAGCTTCTTTAGAAGTGTCGCAACTTGGTGGTAGAGCTTACCGGAACATGGATGCCCTAGGTAGATCCTGGTTTCATTATGGTATCCATGTTGTCGCTAAAATACTATAGGCTTGGGAGTCCTTGTAGTTTTTCCTGAATGCGAGTTTGAGCCTCATTTGCATGATTCTTCTTCACTCTTGACCTCACCCTTAGGACTCCCAAAAAATAACGGGTCTTCTTTTAATCCCTTTTCAGACCCTATAAACATGAAAAGATTGTCGAGCGATCTTGTGGCATTTCATGCTCGTTAAACTAAAATTTGAAGTCACGTCTTTCTGGCGGTAGTTTACCCCTTTTTCGGTCTGGACGGTCAACTGTATGAACAAAGGTATACTCTATGGAACTTCAATTCTTTAAAAGAGTACTCTCAGGTATAATTTTATCCCTTTTTCGGGCCTGAGGGAATAAACTTACGAAGAAGGAACCCCCACGGAGTCCATAGTTAAACTCTTTTCAGACTCCCTAAAATTGAAAAGATCGTCGAGTGACCTTATTCTTTCACACTCGTTAAACTGGTCCAGAAGAACATTCCTGATGTATTCCATAGTTAAGCTTTTTTCAAACTCCTTAAAAATGAAAAAATGGCTGAGTGATCTTGTCCTTATCACACTCGTTAAAATGGTTTTGAATAGATGTCTTGTCGATGCTAGTTTACCCCTTTTTCGAACCGACTAGACTATCTTCGAAAAAGGTACCCCAATGGAGTCTCCTTTTATGATTTTTCAAACTCTCTAAATATGAAAAACCACCGAGCTTACCTTCTCTGGGCTCGTTAAACTTACATCGAAGGACGTTACCATTGTGTGTTTTGTTAACTGCATTTGCATACCTTATACGCCAACCTTGTAGCACTTTGCTTCTGCATCTTAACACCCTTGGCCCCTAGAGGATTTTTTCCAAGTATCATTATTTTGAACATCAATCTTGTCCTTGTGCCTTGAGCTTGTATGTTTGTCACACTCATTCCTCCATTGTAACGTAACACTCCTTTATTCTTTTTTCCAAAATTATTGAAAAAGACAAAAAAATCAAATATACCCCAAAAAGAGGAAGGGAAAAGTATTTTCTTTATTGGCAGCATAATAAGTCGCCCTTGGATAAAGAACATCTGTCCATTTTTTCAACAAGTTTTGGGATGTAGTACGACCTTAGGAAGTTGTTCTTGCTACATAGAGTTGTGTCCTCCTCTGTTTGGTTATTCTTCCAAACATATGGAGAGTTTGCATTGCCTCTTGCTTCGTACACTTATGATTAATGCCATGCTGCCTAAGTTTCATCATTTGTCATGGTGTTGTCCAAGAGAAGTTTCTACCAAGCCTGAGTCGGCCCCTCTGTAATTTGTCTCTTGCCCTCATACCCGGCCATCCTGAATGTCCAATCAAGTCCTTGTTCGAAATCAATGAAGCCTGCAGTCTGATCATCAATATTATCTAGTCCATGACCGACGAGTTGTCAAAGACCTCTAGGTAGTGAAGTCGTACACTCATATTACACTCCTACCTTGAGTTTTGAAGATTTTGAAGTTGTTGCTCGAGCTCTGAAGATATCATCTCCAGCCATTAGGCCATATCAGCTTCTAGAAGATGGATACGCTATATGTATATCTTTTTGATTTTGAGATGTAGCTTCATTGTGTATTGTTCACAGCTACACTTTATATAGTTATTTGACATGGATCTACAGTGTATTTGATTGGTATCCATGATTCTATTTTATCCCGAGCATAGGTATGCCCGCCTCGATGAGACATTTGTTATTTTGCAGATGATGCCTCTCGGTTCCTGGTCCCTGGGCTCACTTGTTCGACACATCAGTAAAGATTGGTAATGTATTTCGGCCACCAGATGCTCTTCTGACCTCACACATTAGAGGACATATGTTATAACCCTAATTTCAACCATACATGCTTACCTCGCATCAGGCCATCTTATATCCCTTCTTTGCCAAAATCATTGTTGAACAACTCTTCTAAAAACCTCTTTTATAAGGGCCCATGCGCCCTACTCCATTATTGCATGTGTGTACATGCTAGCTGACCTAAAATAGCCCACGTGGACCGACAAAAACACAAAGAAAGGAAAGTTGTCAACGGAACACACAGATTTGGGTGAGTTAACTAAAACTCTCGGCCATGCATGGCCGAGGGTTCATCCAAATACCTAACTTCTTCTAGCCTATAAAAGAAGGGCTAGGGGCCCCATTTGGAAGGGAAGAAAAGAGAGTAAAGAAACTCTTCCCAATTTCATATTCCCATTGTCCCAACCCTTTATCCATCCTTGTGCAAGAAGAGATACAAAGAAAAGAAGTTGGAGGACATTTGAAGAGGAGCCCAGGATCAGGATTCGTAGAGCAATGGTCGGTCTCGATGTTGTAAGTTGATTCATTTAAAGTTAATAATAAAAAAATTCTTTTCCCAACCCACTATATGATTTCTTCATAGTTCAGTAAATATATGTTTGAATATCTAACCCATTAGTCTATAGGTAAAATGTATGTGTAGTTTGTTGCTTGTTTTGTACAAAGGTCAATCTTGAGAGGATAACTACCAACAAGCGGTCAAGCATGAAAGGGGATTGACATCGAACATCTGGAACAAGGTATGTCGGTATAACCATGTATGTGTTGAAAAGGAATGGGGTTCAAGTCTGGGGACGAAGGTAGAAAGTAGATTTCTTTTGGTCATATTTGCATGCATAAGATAACCCTATTTGCTAGTCCGTAAGGGGATTTCCCTCACAACATCGAGAAGAGGAATACCCATCGTAATACCACGAAGTTTTGTCTCCACCTCTTGGAGACCCCCTGCTGCTACAACTACCTGAGCATCCCTGCGACGCCCCAGTGCCGATATCTCTGTTGGATGCGTTGCTCCCTTGTCTGCATGATGAAATGATACATCCATTAGAAACTCTCCTATGTACCCAAAAAAAATAATATAAGTTTAAAATCAAAAAACACACTTGATAATATATTTTTTTGGTTTCTTACCTGATGCATCCCATTCCACCCCATCTGGAAGGGCCAGGTCCATGCTTCCCCAAAAATCCACTCCGGCGTATGGAAAATCTTCTATCACAATCAATTGGCATCCCAACCAAGCGAAGAAATCACCGGTGAATTTGAACTTTGAATCTGAGCATAGTCTTAGAGACAGGTTAGTCCATCGCTCCATACGTGGTTCTCCCACTGGCCATACTACTAATGAAATTTGAGGTTGCATCAGAGGAATGTGTTCTAAGAAGAATGAAACCAAGAATGAACCATACTCGAACTTCTTATGTTGCCTTTCTCTGCATCTCGTAATCTTCTCCTTCACATTCTAAAGGAACCCTGCACTTCATTTAAACAGTGTTGGCTCTAGACACTGTAAACTGTAGGCTACCTGTCATATTGAAACTAGGTGTGTGTTGGTACTTCCCGCTATACTCATAATGGAAAATAGAATGGATTGAAGAGGTAGGTCCCTAATATCTTTGATTGTGATTCTACCTCCCACTAGTCTCACTCCTGGGACATAATGGTTTGCCAGGTACTCATCCACAGGTGCAGGAAGTGCCCTCTGTCTGGATAAAACTACGGAGCCCCTCTTTTTGAGAGGCTGGTCAGGAAGTATACATCTTCCAACTCTGTGGTGAGAAGTTGCATTCCAATTTGGAACCCTTGTTCTGTGATGTTCCATAACCCGATCATATGCTCAGGAAGAAGAACCTCTTTCTTCATATTTTTCATTTTGAAGAACTTGAGGAGACCGCAATTCCTCAATGCATCCCATGCTCGAGAACTTTGCAAGGCGGCCACATCATTGAGCTCATGCTCTCTTTCTTTCCACTCGATCATGATTATTGTTGAAGTTACCTGCAATCATCCACAATCAAAATTCATTAATCACATTTTTACGACGATTTTTGGGTAATTAAAAAACTTAAAAAAATTGTTTGCATTGTCTATGAGTCCAACACCCCTCTCATATGCACATCATTGCACCAATGTATCCCTACAGTATCCATCAAGGAACTTTTAAAAATCAAAACGCACACCATTCACGATTTGAGAAAGCATTGGTCGTTTTGGGCATTTTTTTCTTGTGTTTTTGGGCAGCACCCTCTCCACCACTACACTAGTGCGTTAGCACGCTTTTCAACAGAACTCCCCCACTAAATCTAGAGGAGCGCCGAGATTTTTTGGGCGCTTGAGACAACCTAGGGCATCAATTTTTGCACCCAACCATTTCCTAAAAACGAATTTTAAACCATACAAATGAAAGAAAGGAAGAAAATCACTAACCTGATCCAAACAGCGAGGAAAATGGTTGAGCGTAGCTCTGGCACCGAACAATGCAAGATTCACCTCCAAAGCACAAATTCTCCACTACTACAAATCTTTGCACAAATGAAATGGTAAATGATATTGTTACCTCATTTTACTATTATACATTTCATTTTTTCATAAGATATAGTTATTTTGGGGTTTTTTTAAATATTTTGGAGGCCTTATTAATCCCCTAGAATACATTTTTGACATTATTGGCAGGTTTCAGAGCAGTTTTGTTCATTTTTTCATATTGTCACATTCACGAGCATAGTATTAGTTTGTTCTCAAGCTCAAACACATAAGAATGCGTCGGATAAACTTTTATCTCTTTTTCCGACCCGCATGGATACACGAAAAAGGAACCCCTTGGAGTCGTCTTTAAGCTCTTTTCAAACTCTCTAAACGTGAAAAGATTGTCGAGTGATCTTGCTTCCTTTCCCACTCGTTAAAAGGTTTGAAAGGGTGTCTTTTGAGTGATAATTTATCTCTTTTTTGGCCTCGTGAGACTAACATTATGAAAAGGACCATACTGGAGTCGTCTTTAAGTCATTTTTAGACTCTCTAAATATGAAAAACCACCGAGTTTACCTTCTCTAGACTCGTTAAACAATCATACATTGAAGGGCCCATATGGGACCGAATCCTTACTTCTTCCAGTTCATTAAACAAAGGAAGAGGGACTTACCAAAGGTGATTTATATCGAGCATGTGTTACCCTCCTCAAGCTCGTTAAAATAAAAAGAGGTACTCATCTATCTGGATGGGGGG